>BMAU01006604.1:0-48482 GCA_019973935.1 Trichonephila clavipes
CGTGCACCGTACGAGGGAGGCTAAAGCAAGGGGCGGCCGCATATAATTCTATCAATCAAGCAAAATTTTGGGCAATTTCTCAAATTAAAACTTATAATAAGTCGAATACATATACCGGATTTTAAATAGTTATTGAAAAATCAAAATAAGTCTCGATTTCCCTATAGTATAGCATAGTTTAAGAAAAACAGAATGTTAGTGCACAGTGTGTTGGTTCACACACATTGTCCATTAATGTTTTCTTTTTACGTACATCCTTCATTTGATAGAAAAGTTCGTGACATAGCTTATCAGCGACACTGGCAACGCTCTGTGGATTGATAGTTAACAAAAGCGTCTCAAAATTGATTTCTGCGATAGCTGCTTTACGAAAATATCTAATATGGTTAGTATTACCTAAGACGTAGTAGTGTTTAAATTTAATATGCATTTGGGGAAATTAAAAGTTTTCAATTTAATAAGAGCCTTACAAATTAGAAAAACAAAAGAGGAAAGAAGTGATTTTTTTTGTTTATGGTTTTACAACGCTCATTAACAGCACCCATTTTCCTTTTTAGTAAAAATGTTATACTTTTATTAAAAGGTAGTTTCTTGTAATTACATTTGGTATAAAAATATTTGAGAAAAAATCTTGCAGTCCATTTTGATTAAATAATTTTCACAGCACTAAAAACAATAATAAAAGAAAACATATTAAAAGCTAATCATGATCTACAGGCAATACGTTTAACGCGAAATCGCTTAAAGCGAAATATCGGATAACACGAAATAATACAACGGTCCCGACAAACTGCTATGCATTTTCATGTATTTTCCCTTCTGGGAATGAACAAAGGAAAATACAAGAAAATTCAGAGGGATGTGAAATCAAAGAGAGATGATTTCGCATAAGTTTTCTCTATTATTGGACTGACCTATTGTATTATCGGATTGATTGATTGATTGATTGAATATTAACGTCGCACTGTTCAGCTACACGAGGGCTTTTGGCGACGGACCACGTAATTTTGAACCATGGTCAAGTGACGTGGACGACACCTGAGCTGACACCCCCTGTCCTAACTACCCCACCACACCAACGGGGGGACGTTTCAGCTCTCGACAGATTTAACGTGCATCGCTGCCCTACACGGCGGGTCTTTAGTGATACTGGGCTCGAACTCGTGACAAGGCAAGCCCCGACCCGATACCAATACCACTCGGCTACCGATACACTTTTTATTATCGGAAGAATTCGTTGCAGTATATGATGATAATGTGTGTACAGTTTTTTTTTACAATATCCTTTGACACGAAATTTTTTTAACACTAAAACATATTTGAGTCCCTTCAATTTCATGTTAAGCGATTTTCACTGTACATAGATCTGCCCGCTTATACGAACACCCCATCTCCTAGTTGAAGAGTAATTTCATGCAATCTTATCCACTTAGCTCAGTGCTTCTCACACTTTCAACATTTGCAACCTAATATTTAATCATAATTTTCATCGTCATATTTTACCTATAAATTGGACAAAGCAACTTTTCATTTAACATATCATTAATGAGGCAATGTACTGATTAGTTTCAAGTTTTGAATCATTTGTATTTATAATGATATTATTTAAACCAATTTTTACATTATTTGCTTATGCGTTAAAAATAAATATTATGCCTAGTTAAAAATATCTAAAAATCAAGCAAAAAAATTTTTAATTAAAAGTAACATTTAACATACTTTGAATGCTGACATTTTCATGAAAATAATTTAAACGAATAATGTAGATAAATAAAATTTTTCTTTAAGAAATAGTTATGTGAACTATCAAACATGTGCATAAAATCTATGTAGTATAATAAAATGAAGTATATATAAGGAAGTACACATGCGCATTGAATAATATACCAATCGAAAATTTAATATTTAAATAAATAAAACAGGGAAATATAAAAAGCAACATTAATCTAATTGGCCTTAAATTTCTTTATTTTTCAATTATCCTTCACCGTTAAAATTTCTTCACTGCACCTTTTTGAATAATTATTTAAGCATATATTCCCGAATGTAATGAATTTTTTTTTAAATATGAAAATGCAGGTGTGTTACAGTTTACACAAGGTGAATGAAATGAATGCGAGACATTCTACAACTCATGTAATTCCAAATATGTTTCTGTTATGGTTGTAAACAAGATAATTGGCAATCAACTTTAAGAAATCTTGATTCGAATGTTTTCAATATTAACAAATTAAAAATGAAATATTACGTTGAAAGGACTTTCATGACAATATTTGCGGGCATTTTTAAATCTCTTTTGTCCAAAAGTCTCAAATGTTTGTCCTGATTTTTCTGAATTGAAATTGATCTCTTTATCTAAAATAATTAAATATTTGCAAACGCGGAGCATTAATATATATTATGCACACAACAATCCTCTATGTACATTAAAACTTTATACTCTTCTGTTGAGATATCTTCTAATTTATTTGAAATGTTTGATATTTCGTTGAAATCCTAGACATCTACTTTAACATTAAATATCTCTTCTGAATGATTTGAAATGTTAAATTTTTCAGTGAAATAGTACTACATTTATCCTAGTGCAAAGATAGCATGCTATTTACGCGCAATTATTTTTCAGCTAGCAAAAAATTTCTTACACACACAAATTTCAATATGCTTTTCTTAAAATTTAATAGTCATCATGATGAGGAACAGAAGTAATAAAGAATATTTCTTCAAAAACATTTATATATACCGTATTAAGACTATTTCGCTATTCACTAAAACATATTAATCAATATGTTATCTCATTCAAATAGTATGGACAACCGTGAAAATGTTAGGATATGTATTTTATTAGATGAACAGTCGCGCGCGGGTATCTAATAATAACGAGGCATTACTATAAAATGTGTGGTTTTACACGTTATGTTTTTAACAGATTTTTTAATATTTTTAAGATAATAAGATTTGATAGAATAAAAAAAAATGTAAATTTTTTAACACTAGTTTCTCTTATAAAATACAACATCTTAATTTACAAATGATTAGGGATATTGGCATAAATGCATCAGTGTTTATTCAAAACTAAAAATAAATTCCATAACTACAGAAGAATAAAGATTTACAACAAATATAAATATCCTACCTTCCTTTATATCCAGTTTCATCTATAAAAAACGAGATAACATGAAGCGCTATGTCAAGAGAAACAAGCTTTAATGGAAGACTGGCTGGAATGGTTAAACCAGAGGAGAATCCATTGGTCATGTGAGGGGGATCTCTATCTCAGCGTGGTTGAATGAAGAAAGCCTTGGTTATGCTTGATGGACCCCAGGGCTAGAGGTCGTATTTGCGTTCTGAGAAAGGACTGAGAAAAAAATGAGATGGGTGGGCAGCCACCATTGTTTTGAGAAACAGAGGAACGCGTTTTCGAACACTTTTTTGCAGAAGTAAATGATCCGTGCGATTGTACACACCATGGATTGTATAAACAACCTGTGAGTTCTTAATATTTTAAAAGCAATCTTGCCTATACATTAGCACACATCAGTGCAATTTTCCTCCGATCTTACGTAAACAATATGCATTTACTTCAAATTGAAAAAAATCTGTGAATAGGTTTGCTTCTGGTGGCTGTCTTCTCTTCGAAACGGCTGAGAAGTTACGAATTTGTAGCTTCAACAAACATTTCTCTGACTAACCTTCGCACCGTCGAACCATGACGATTTGCACACAGGCAATAATTCAACTAAATTTTGTCTTAAAAATAACAAATGATGATTTGATTTTCAAAAAAGTTTCCCGTAAGCTGTGACCCTATGTGAAACAAAGAATTTTAATACAAAAAAAGGCTAGAAATTTATATTTAATTCCTTAGTTTAGTGCTCCTGAAACTTTCAATATTTGCGACCCAATATTCAATCATAATTTTCATCGCGCCCCCTCCTTCTATACAATAACAATGTTTTGAGTTCAATAATACTATACTTTGACTATAAAGCTACAGTAGGACTTTAACCTCTTAAGTGCCACAGTGAATATAAACGTCTCGCTTAAACAAAACATTAGTTTCCATGGGCATATATAAACGTCCTTCCGAAGTACGATCTTTTCTGTGCAATGTTATCCAGAAAATTACTCCAAAGGCTTTGAAATGCAATAAAAGGACCTTGACAGTATTTGCGAAAGATTTACTTAATTTCAGGGAATTTGCTTTTATTTATTCCTTTTCTTCCAACCCCCTCCCCCCAATACATCACATGTGAAAAAAGGTGGCAATGGGAAGCGAATCCCGTAACTTTTAATCGATAGTTAAGGGATTAATTATAAACCGCACACATTATTAAGATAAGAGTTAATTTTTGTATGTAATTTTATATGTGACAATTCCATCGGGTCACTTGTAATTATTAAACTTGTTCTTAACTTTGCACTGTTAATCTTGATACATTTATAAGTGTATTATATCAGCGTAAATATGTATTTTATTTTTTATTATTTTAAAATGTATTTGGTTTGTTTATTTTCCATGAATTAAAATTTTTTCATAAATAATCTTTTGTTTTTGAGTTTCTAATATGCTCGCGCCCCCCTAGGAGGGCGCTGAGAAACGCTGTCTTTGCCCCTTACCGTGTCACCATGTTGACTATTTTCTCTATGTTAACAGGTTATTGTAACATCCTCGATTGTTGTGAATCCCCATCTTTCTATTCACGATAAGTTTTATGGTTTCACCAGCTGTTAAGGGAGAAGTACGACGTCTTCGATTATTGTGATCTCACACCCATCGATTGTCCCTGAATTTTTACGATCCACCAGCTGTAAAATGACCAGTGCACGTGGCCATGGGGCCATTGTTTAGTGTCTGAACTCGGGGAGTGAAGACAGCCAGACGGGTCGCCATAATGGTAAAGGAGAGCCGGTGCCCCATTGACAATAGGCGAAGCCTATCTTAAAATAATCATGTCGTCTTTTCTGGTTTTGAGTGAAGGGGATACTAGAAACAGGTGGCGTGATGGACAAGTGTGTCCAGATGTTGGACAAGGAACTACGGTGCCTTGGGCCAGACGGCCCGGGTGTGTTTTGGCGTGTGATGCGCAAAAAGGACGAGGGAGGCCAAGAGACTTTTGTGACCTGCCAATAAGAAGGGACGAGGGGTGTGTTGTGAACACACCCCTGGTGTTTAAAAGGGTTCTTTTCAGGAGAGAGGGGGAAAGGAGACGGAAAAGGAGAAGAAAAAGAGTCGGGAGAGAGAGAGGAGCCGGCCTTGGATGGAGAAAAGGGCTTAGCCCGAGATTGGAGTGGAAAGACGATGAACGCCGGTGGCGTTGAGAATAGAATATGAATTGACTGCACCGGCTTGGCATATGAACTGAATTCTATTACTTCATTAACAAATTGTTTAGCAAATAAACAATGCTTTTATATTATATTAGGCTGTAACATTTTTTTATACTAGCTATACACGACATTACAGCTAATATATATATATGAAATTGGTGGCAGCGGTGTTGATCCGGCATTTAAGTAAATAGATGCCCGAATCCTTAGTTTTAAGTGAAGAAAAAAATGCCAGCCGAGTGCGATTGTGATGAGACGAGTTGAATGACTGCTAATTCCTGGAGTTCCCAGCTGTGAGAAGTGCTGGATGCAAGTGTCTCCCGTTCCTGCTAGTGATGAAGTTTGCCCGCCTGTATTTTGGAATTGCTTGCTATGAGGAGTTTTCCTGGTGTCCCCAGCTGTGAGAAGTGCTGGATACAAGTGTCTCCCGTTCCTGCTAGTGATGAAGTGTGCCCGCCTGATTTTTGGAATTGCCTGTTATAAGATGTTTTCCTGGTGTCCCCAGCTGTGAGAAGTATAAGATTCAAGTGTCTCCCGTTCCTGCCTGCGTTAGGAGTGCCGTTTTCCCAGATTTCCAAGTGTCAAGTGCCAGAATTCCTAAGTGTTCCTGTGTGTCTTCTATAAATTTGAAGGTGAGTCTTTTCATTGAGATTATTTTCGGGGCAGCAACTGAGTATTGATTTTGTATGTAAAAGGTTTTAAATAAGGAATATAAAGACTAGGTAAAGTTAGTAAACAATAAGAGACTAGAAAGATTTTAAGTTTTGTATGAAGTGTATAAATGTGCAATATTAATGTTGTGGTTTTAGATTTGTGAAATTTAGTATACAATAGTTATACTTGTTTTGTTGGCACAGTATTGTGTAGAGTATTGTTGTGGTTTTAGATTTGTAAAATTTAGTATACAGTAGTTATACTTGTTTTGTTGGCACAGTATTGTGAAGGGTATTGTTGTGGTTATAGATTTGTGAAATTTTTTTAGTATACGGTAGTTATACTTGTTGAATTGGAGAACACTGATGTGTAGCTTATTGTGTTGTTTAGATTTGCGCATATGGGTAAAATATAGTTAAGTCTAGCTCTAGTGTATTGTTAGGTTACCTTGAATCTTTGTATATTTTTGTAATGATTAAGTTTAGATTTGATTTTGTGTGTATTAGTGCATCATGGCGTTTCTGTTAAGAGAAGGAAAAGACGTACTGTTAGAAGTTGCGAAGGAATTAAGGGTAGAAGTTGATATTACTTTACCCAAAATAGAATTTAAGAGGAGAATTTGTCAAAGTAAATACTATGACGAAAAGTCAGTTAAATGTTTGTTGGAGGGTATTTTGGAGGAAGAACGGGAAGAACGTGAAAAACGGGAAATTAAGAAATTCGAGGAACGTAGACTAGTTAGGGAATTTGAGTTAAAAAGTCTGAGAGCTCAACTCAGTAATAAGTTAAATGAAAATGAATTGAAGGCATGGAATAGGATTAACAATCTCGCAAATGTTTGTATTTTGTCAGAAAATCGTACCGGAGAAGTTAGTGAACCGGTTAATAAGTGTAGGCCATTAATTAACCCGGTAGTTATAATAAAAGCGCGGAGAACGCTATGTCTTGTGATTTTGAAAATGAGAATTGTGACCCCCCAGTGAGATGGACGAACGTTTTCCCCCCCCCCGTTTGAAGTAAGAGGGAGAGGAACAGAAAAGAATAATATATTTAAGGTTGAGTAAGGGGAAAGAAATCAATGTGTATAGGAGTAGTGATTGTGAAGTGAAAATGAAAGTAGGGGTATGTGAAGGAAGGGTCAGAACTGTGGCGATGGGTGCACAGCGGGTAATAAATCCGGATAACATTGGAATGGCTCTTTTGAATTGAAAGGAGATAAGGAGTGATGAACACTGAAGGATTGATTTGTGAGAATATCTGCGAGGGAAAATATACCATTGGGACGTTAATGGGTTGTGAAAAGCAGTTAACAGTGGATCAGGAAAGTTTTCGAAATCATACAATGGCTAAGATAGCAGGGCAGTTAAAAGGGGAAAAAGAAAACATGTGTAAAGCTGATGTGCGGAAAGGCTTGGAAGACTGGTTAGCAATGCGATTGCCTCTCTCAGAACCAAGGGGGATTTATAAGGATAATTTAGAGACGGACAATAGGTCTAACTTTAGTTCAGAATTTAATTTCGAGATAGATTTACCCGGAAAAAGAGATCGCAGTACCATTTATCGTCTTAATTTAATAAAATTGTATCGTAGAAAGCCGGAATTGGCAAATTTGGTTATGGAGAATAGCTCAGAAGGAATAGATTCCGAAACTCTCTATTCGCTAAAGCTATTTATGGATTTTGGTTTTCAGGGTAATTTAAGGAGAAATCAATTGTATTTTAAATTACCACCTGATCGAAGTAGCTACTTAAGAGTGATTAACGCTAAAAAGAAAGAAGTGTTTCCACCAGATCCTGGGACGATTGTTTTAAGGCAGAAGGATATTAATTTAATTACGGGAAAGCCGTTTAGAATCAAAACTTGTTGTTCATCCCAGATGTTAATTAATTCACTACGAGAGGATACAGAGTATCTTTTAGATTTAGGTGTAAACGGGATGGGGCAGTCAAACCGTACTCTGCCCATTGTTTGGTTAGGAAGAGTGAACCGATACCCGTACCCGCGTATTAAATGTATTAATTATAGGAATTTGAACCAGGTGACGCGAGCCGAGATTTATCTTTCGTTAAAAAGGGAAAGTTTTGTAGGAAAGAACAACGCTGCATCGTGGGTCAACAAATTGACTTTGTATTAAAATGGTTGAGTAGGGTTGGGTTGGAAGTCGGACCGACCAAAGGTAAATTAGAGATATGGGCAAGTTTGTTCTGTGTACATAATGTAGATTTAGAAAATTCATTGCATGAGCTACTGAGGTTTGATAATTATATTCCCAATTTAAGTGTCTAATTTTCCTCAATAACTAACGTAATGGAAGAAAATACCATGAATTGTGAATAACCTGTTATAATGGTTGTGAGACTGCTTGCTGATAGCAATAATTTAATTAAATTTAAAAAGTCTTAGTTTAAACTTCTTAAATTAAAAATTTGGTTTTTAATGTTTTTTGCAAAGCTTGGAATTTATAAATGTTTATTCTATTTATTTAATATCGTTGGAAATACCGTTGGAATAAGTAGATGGGAATGAGTAATTCTTAGGATTGGTTGCTAGGTGTGAATTAATATTTGTATAAGTATGAGTGTTGGTGTGTGTGTAAGGTGGAAGGAAATTATGTGTTATGGTAAATATTTTGTGTCTCTTAGGACTGTGTATGCTCACAGATGTTTAACACAATTGAATGAGCGATTCATGTATTAGAATTATAGAAATATTATAATATGAGAGTTAATTTTTTTTAAAACCCTAAATTTTGAAGTGTGATGTAACTGTATGAAATGGAAAAAATGGTCCAAGATTCGGAATTTAAGTTTTTTTGTAAAGTGTAAGTTTTAAAGAATTTTGGGTTTATTTGTTTATTTTACTTGTGATTGTATATGTTACTTGGATTGCTGTCCTGATCGGTCTCATTGATAAGACAACCTTTCGGTGCGAAATGTTACGAACTGAACCAAACCGAGGCCAGAGCAGTCCAGTAAAATGGACCTTTTCAGGGGGAAGGAGTTGTGACATCGTCGATTGTTGTGAATCCCCATCTTTCGATTCACGATAAGTTTTATGGTTTCACCAGCTGTTAAAGGAGAAGTACGACGTCTTCGATTATTGTGATCTCACACCCATCGATTGTCCCTGAATTTTTACGATCCACCAGCTGTAAAATGACCAGTGCATGTGGCCATTGTTTAGTGTCTGAACTCGGGGAGTGAAGACAGCCAGACGGGTCGCCATAATGGTAAAGGAGAGCCGGTGCCCCATTGACAATAGGCGAAGCCTATCTTAAAATAATCATGTCGTCTTTTCTGGTGTTGAGTGAAGGGGATATTAGAAACAAGTGGCGTGATGGACAAGTGTGTCCAGATGTTGGACAAGGAACTACGGCGCCTTGGGTCAGACGGCCCGGGTGTGTTTTGGCGTGTGATGCGCAAATAGGACGAGGGAGGCCAAGAGACTTTTGTGACCTGCCAATAAGAAGGGACGAGGGGCGTGTTGTGAACACACCCCTGGTGTTTAAGAGGGTTCTTTTAAGGAGAGAGGGGGAAAGGAGACGGAAAAGGAGAAGAAAAAGAGGCTTAGCCCGAGATTGGAGTGGAAAGACGATGAACGCCGGTGGCGTTGAGAATAGAATATGGACTGACTGCACCGGCTTGGCATATGAACTGAATTCTATTACTTCATTAACAAATTGTTTAGCAAATAAACAATGCTTTTATATTATATTAGGCTGTAACATTTTTTTATACTAGCTATACACGACGTTACATTATCTATCCAATGTCTCTTCATAACATCTCCTGTATGCATCATGTTTAAGGCTGAATTTATGAAGCTATGTTAAATTGTTTCGAAATATTTAGCCTCATACACTCATTTATAAATTAAGTATCAAAATTGTCTATTACTGTCGGTTTTGGTATACGGCCAGATCATTCTTTTATTTTATTCATTGCTGTAAGAATATTTATTCATACAACAGGTTTAAATACTTTTTTAAAAAATAATTAAATTTTTTTCCCCGCACTTAGAAATTGGCTATAAATATGCAGGAAATAATCTGTTTATACAGTCAACTTTTTTTTAAAAAAATCAATTTAACATATTTCAGATATACTATTTGGTGTTTAGGTTTAAAAATTTGCTTTCCAGATTTAACGGTAATTGCAACAAAAAAATATTTCTAATAAAAAATTATTTTCTTGATTTTATTATTTTTACCTTTACTTGCATATTAAAAATAAGGTGACATTTATCAAACTATGAAAAATCACTTTAATTGGATTTTTTTATTACATAAGAATTTTTAATCTAAATACCACACAAACACACTCTTAATATTACGAGCTGTAATTCATTTTAATATTTTCCAGCAAATATAAAGTTATTAACACGAGATGAATTTTTTTCATTGAATACATTACGGCTCATACATTGAATCTAATCGTTAATGACGTTGCCAACTCCATTGGTGAAATTTCTGGGTTTTTTTATATGGTACAAGAGGTTGGTAATTATTTTCTGCATCGCCATATCGATGGTATTTACCAAAAAAAAAAAAAAAAAAAAACACGTGAAAAGTCTAACTTTAAAACCGCAAGGAAGGAAGGTTGTATCAATGCTATTATACCTCTTAAACAAGACCTAAAAATATTATTACCGCATTAAATGCCTTAATTGAAGATACCATCAGACACAGAAAAAAAGTAATTTAAACATTTAAGTTTTTGAACTAAATTTTAATTTGGCTTGATTTATCATCATGGATTGATGTATTGAGTAAAATGATTCAAAATCCTAAATTCAATATCGTGGAATGCATTGAAGGCGTAGATAATCTTAAACAATATTTAGTTTCCCAAAGATCTGTTGATAACTTTAAAATATCTGTCGATATCACTTGCTAAAGATTCAGGTATTGATTCCGAATTTCCCCTCTCAAAGCTCAGGAAAAAGGTATATTTATTTGTTTTTGAGGGAGTATATGAACCAACTTCAAATTCCTTCCTGCATTTTGCGATCTCTTCAGCTAATGAACGATTTACCTTATTATCTCAGTGCTATTCGATATTCTTCTTCCCAGTACCACTAAAGACCCGCCGTGTAGGGCAGTGATGCACGTTAAATCTGTCGAGAGCTGAAACGTCCTCCCATTGGTGTGGTGTGGTAGTTAGGAGAGGGGGGTGCCAGCTCAGGTGTCGTCCACGTCACTTGACCATGGTTCAAAATTACGTGGTGCGTCGCCAAAAGCCCTCGTGTAGCTGAACAGTGCGACGTTAATAATCAATCAATCAATCGATATTCTTCTTTCTGTATGTTTCACAAAATTTCTGATGATGATCTCATGAAAATCTGAGATGGACTTGAATATTAAGTTACAGGTACAGGAGGAAGGAATATTGTGAAAGATATAGACGGCGAACAACCCTTTAATGAAACGACTTCATTCAAAGATATTTATTCAAGTAAAAACAGCCAATTGAGGTATTGAAATTATAGTCAAGAATGGTCTCCAGATTTTGCTCAAGCAATGAGAATTTTTTAACCTTATCTGTTTCTCTAGCTTCAGGAGAAAAAAGTTTTAGAAAATGAAAAATTATTAAAAATTTCTCGAGTAATAATATGACGCAAGAAAGGCTCTTTCTGCTTTAGCCATCATCTATCTCTATTGAATCCAAAATCTCAGAAAAAATGGATTTCACCGAAACTATTGACAAATTTGCTTCTCAGGAAGCCAGAAAAGTTATTTTATAGCTAATTATTAAGTAGTCTTTTTTTGTGCGTGGAAGGACTGATTTATATACATTTCATTTATATGCTTTAGTCCTCTTTTTTTTTATTGGATTATATTTTCTGAGTAAATACAATTATTTTTTATTTCTAATTATAAATTTTTAAAGGTAGTATTTTTGATTGTTTATTGATTAATTAAAGCATTTTGTCGTTAATATGACATATTAGTTGGTAAGGGGGTTCTGCACTTATAGAATTGTATTTACATTTTATTAATGTTTTACTTTTTTACTTTAATACAGGTAGATGAGTTTATAGCGTCAACGTTAAGTATTAGTTAAAATATGAACAACTCTCTAGAGGGGCGGCACATTACGCCTTTGCACGCGGGCGGCCAACACCCTAGGATCGGCCCTGATTGAGGAAACATTATCTAAGTACGTTTTGGCTGTGAGTGAGGAGAATAAGTTTCTGGGAAAAAGATGAGAAAGAAAACATCTGAGAAAATTTCTATAAAATGCCAACAAAACGATTTCAAGTTATAATGACCAAGAGCTTGTGGTCACCGTTGTTTCTGTCAGAACTTGGAATCCTAGTACCACTGAAGAACCATCGTGTAGAATGACTGATACACACTAAATCTGTGGAAGATGGAAGTACTGACGTTGATGTGGTGTGGAAGTTTGAAGAGAAGGGTACAAAATCAGCTGGCCTCTTCGTCATTTGACCGCAGTTAAAAATTACGAGAGCCATATTGGCACTTAAAACTCTACAAAATTTGCAATAATATTCTTATGGAAATTTAAAAGAACATTCGTGTATTTTTTTTATTATTATTATTTTTTTTTTTTACTTTTTTCCGTGCCCATACAGGAAATTTTTGAAAATGAAAGGACTGATTTCCTGGCTAAGTCGGCAGCCAAGCGGGGATTCCAAAATCGTTTTATAGGAAACCGAATAAAGGAAATGTTGTCTATGTTTGGAACATTCTGCACGCACAATCAGCTCACTCTGAAAGAAATTTTTTTTTGACCATTTCACAAAGACTGTCTTGTCATCACTTTTTTTGCAAATTGTATAAAATCACACAATTCCTTACTGCTCATGGTAATTTTAAAGTGTTCCTCAACAGATTTTACCTGTGCTTTTCCTAACTTTATGACTGCAATGTAGGTGACGAGCAGTGTTGAACATCTTATCCTTTTTTTTTGTTCAAAGTTTAAGAAAGAAAGAAAATACCTGAAATCTTAAAATCAACTGGCCTCCTAATTTTTTCAGTTTGTTTCAGGTTAAGTTTCGTTCACATTATTTTGTATCTTTATTGATTTGATTTTCTAAAATTTTTCATTTCTCTGTTTTTGTCAAACCCTTGTGTTGGTTTTGTTATGTAATTTTTTTTATTTTGTAATTTACTTTGTCTTTGTAACTTATTTGTTTTTGTTATTTAATTATTTCGTAACTTTTGTTTTATTTACTTTTTATTCTATTTATCTTATTTTGTTTGTTTTACTTACTTCTGTATGCCTCGTGTGATACTTGTGGTACACGAGAATTATTTTGTCGATCTTCAAATAAAAAAAAAAATTAAATTCTTAATTGAGACAGGAAACGCATGAAATGAGGGGATGGTCTTCTCCGTAGAGAGAGGGAGGTCAATGTCAGGAAGGTCATTCATTGTATAACTTACGAACTGTGAACGATTCAAGGGAAATTCCTGAAGGCATTATAAACTCAGCGCCCATAATTGGGACATATCTTTCTCCCAAACGTAGAAAGAAAACCCCTTTTTTTTCTGGATTGGAGTTGGCAAGGAAAAATGAAAAGAAAATGGATGGCATGGGTTAATTTGAAAGCATAGAGTTAAAGCGACCATTTTAATTAATTAAAACATTTGTTTTTATCTTTATTGAAAAGCAGTGAAGCAATGGAATCCAATAACATCTGTTTTTAGTTTTCCTGGTGATAGTTAGTGTTCTAAAGTGATAGCAAGTGTTGATGCTTTCAGCAAGCTCTGATAAAGATTTTTACACATTGCCAATCCCAATAATTTTTGGATAAAAAATTTGACAATATTAATCTAATAGTATAAATTATTGCAATTTTTAATTTTTAAGCAGCTTTCACAATACACGAGTAATACATTTAGCTAATCGTCAATAATTAAATTCATTAACTAAAAATTGGAATAAACAATATGAATAATTAAAAACGGACAGCGACATTGATTTTAATAATAAAATTCTATTGGAAAAATTATCGAATTGACTGCATTAATATTCATTTTTTAATACATTTTTTAAAAAAATAGAATGCAAGGGTTTAAAACATTTCAGCCAATTGAATTTGACTGTTAACTCCCTATTGTAGATGTGTTGTGGTGTGGAAGTACGGAGAATGGGTTACCATCTTCGACCTCACAAAAAATATACATAGGTAACATTTTTAATCCTTAAATATTGATTAAAATATTATAAACTTGAAACAAGTGTACAAAATGTCAATGAAATTATCCACCAATATATTAATTGATTTATGTTAATTGTAACTGACAACGATTGCAATAGTAAACTGTGTGATCAAATGCAACCTTATAAAATTTGACATATTTAAAAGTTAAAAAAAAATATTTAGCAAAAATTCAGAGCAAATAATTAAAACATTGTGTTTTTTCTTATGTAATATCTTATAAAAAAAATTCTTCCAAAAGCCTACAGCTGATTAAAAAATTGAGAATACATACTTAATTTGATCCATGTAAAATTATTGAAGGAATTAATTAAAAAGGTAAAAAAAAATGTTTTCATCACAAAAGCTCCATAAGTAAAAAAGGATCATCGAGAAAAATGTATATTTTTTTCCAATAAAATAAAATTTTCTGTTAAAATATGTTTCTTTTTATTTATTCTAATTTTATTTGTATATCTGAATAAATTGAATACTTATTTTTACTAAAAATTAATATATAATTAAAGTAAATAGTCAGAAACGTTTTTATATTAGAAATGAAAAATAGTTTTACAATAAAATTATAATGAATAAAACAGATAAATACTTTAAAAAAATGAGTTTATTTATTCAATACTATTCTCAAAAATTTCTATAATTTTCTATTCTATGTTTGAATAAGAGGATTCCTCTAATTATAAAAAAATCAACTTTAAAAAATAAAACTGGAAATTTTCTTTTAAAAAGAAAAGAATTACGCGTATGAGTTGTTCTTTTAGCGCGTTTATTACGTACATACAAATCTCTAATATTTCAATATCCTTTTACTACTTTAAAAACATTCTTCTAAGACTGTTTCAAAATTTCTAATGCAAAGTTATGCCGAAACTAATATTAAAAATTCATATTTTTGATGCATTCTCGTTAGAAAAAACTATTTTTCGCACTATTTAACAAAGCGGAGGAATTGTAGTAATATTTCAATAGTAATTCACACATTTCCAACACTCAAATACGTCATGGCTTGTGACGTAAGCAGAAGTACAAAGTTGTAATAAACGACCCGCCTGGCATATATTTCTTGCGCCTAAGATCCAGCCTATTTGCTCTAGGCTTCTACTGTTATGATGTCTGTGAAAAAAAGAACCGCGATTGGAGGGGGGACAGTCCCCACGAGGTGTAGGCAGGCAAAGGGCGAAAAGAGAGTTCTTCGAAAGGGGAAACATGAATCATCACGTAACGATGAGATTTCTGACGTCAGTTTTCTTTCGTTTGCGAATCAAACCAACACCTCCTGTTGATCAAACCCAGAAGGTCGAGAGGAGGGTTGAAGCGTTGTGAGGCATACGGTGGGTGGATGGGGGGAGATTTTTGAAGTGGTTCTGCGTGCTTATTGTGACGTTGTGATGATAGGGGATTGATGAATGGAAATCGGAAGCTAGTTCCGCAATTAAGGTGTGGATAGGTTCTACACGTAGCTCCTCGCGTAAAATATATCTCGACATGAACCGAGGGGCTTAGGCTATTGTTCTAAGGCAGGGGTGCCCAACCCAAATCGGTTGGTGGGCCGCACATAATCAAAATAAAAAAAAAATTATTCAAAATATTTTACTATCGTACATCATTCAAAATATGATGATCAACATTCAATTATTGATATGATCAAAAACACCAAGTTTACCTTTTACTGGATCACAATCACAACAAAGTTGAAAGTCGACCGATTGCACTTGTTGGTGTAAGAATATCTCTTAACCTACAAAGTTCTTATCTACAGTAGATTTATGCTGCCATCTGAGGTTACGTAGTATAACAACTATGTGCGTAACATATTCACATTTTATACTTGTGTTACAGTATGTTTGCATAAAATTGATTTAGATTTTCAAAATTTTTATTTTTCGAATGCAAAAAAGAAATTAAGTAAAGAAGAACAGCTTTGTAATTATTACACTGTTTGTCAAAAAAAGTTTTTTTTTCTGCCCGATAGCCAAATGTTTAGTTTCTTATTGTATGATATTAATTATTACACCGTGATTAAATATATATCATAAAATGAAAAAGTTACATAATTTCAGAAGGTTAAAATATTAAACATTTTTATTCTGCTTCCGTAATTATCTTACATTTCTACTAGCTGGTCTGACAGTCCTGAGGCAACTAATTAAATCCATCATCGAATTCTTTCATTGCCAAATAAAACAAGAAAAAGACTACTAATCTGAACTTAAAAATATAGACATAAATTATTTCTCTGACAAATAGAATTAAATACACTACTCACTCTCAACGAAGTTCTCGTTGAAAGAGGAATAACATACCCACGCTCATCTGCTTTCCTTCATCCATCAACACCTGTTATTACAATTGCGTGGAAGTCAAATGAAGGGAAAAAATTATTTCGGTAAGAACTGCACGAGGAGAGGTGGGGTGGGTCAAAACACGATATTTTCGATTCAGCCGTCTGTAGTCCAAATGTCTAAAATAATATAGACAGAAACTTCAATTGGGCCGCAAAAAATTCTCCAAATAGGCCGCGGGTTGGGCATGCCTGTTCTAAGGACTCTATTTTGAAGGCGTTGTAGATTGTCAATGTGGATGTTTCCTGCGGATCCCCAGATCACGCAGCCGTACAAGATGAGTGGGCGGAGGTATTGTTTGAAAACAAACAGGTCTATTTTTGAGAGAGAGCTTCGACTTTCTGCCGATGATGTTATTGAGGGAGTAAAGTTTTCTCCAAAAATTTTTGTGGTTTCTTCGAAATGAGATCTGTTGGTTAATTTATCGTCGAGAATGAGTCCGAGGTATTTAGTTTCAAAAGTCCATCCTATTGTTTGGTTGAAGATTTGGAGGGGTGGAGGGCTATTTTGAGGTCTTGATTTTCGGAATACAATTGCGTGGGATTTTTCAGTATTGATGGCTATCCACCATTTAGTTAGCCATAATTCTAATTTGGAAATATAGATTTGCATGAAGTTGACGGTTTCTTCCACCGTTTTCCTGGTGCAAAGGATTGCAGCATCGTCGGTGAAGAGGCATACTGTTGTGTTGTTGTCCGTAGGGAAATCGCTGGTATATATATTGTATAATGCGGACTTAAGATAGATCCTTGTGGGGTTGAAGCCAGGATGGGACGCTGGCTGGAAAGTACATTATTGTATTTGACGTTAAAAGTCCTATTGTCCAAGTAGCTGTGAATTATTTTTATGAGGTATATATGGGGAATCTGCAGAGGATCATTTTATAAATTAGGCCGTCGTGCCGCATCCTGTCAAAAGCCTTTTTGACGTCCAGGAACATACCGACAGTGTAGGTTTTATTGTTGAATCCATTAACTAAGTAGTTGGTGACTCGGAGTAGTTGGTGCTGTGTGGATGTTTGGCGGCGAAATCCGTGCTGGAAATCCGGGATTATGTTATTTTCTTCGCAGTGGCTATTGATATGCTTCAGTAATATTTTTTCAAAGATTTTTCCTAGGGAGCTAATCAGACTGATGGGACGATAATTTTCAGCAAATCTTGTATCTTTGCCAGGTTTTGGTATGACCATGATGAGGGCGTGCTTCCACTCCAGTGGAAAGTAATTTAATCGAAGGCAGCTTTTGATTATTTTAGGGATATTGGTGATGGCGTTGAGTGGAAGAGCCTTCAATGCAATATTTTTTATGCCATCTTTTCCAGGTGCTTTTTTGTTTGGAAGTTGCAGGATAATATCCATGATTTCTTGTGGTGAGGTCAATGGTGCGGTGGGGCGTCTGGAGTTGCGGTGGAGGAATCTATCGACACTTTCTTCAACATGATCGATGAAGTCGTCGTCATAGGGTTCTGGGTTTTCTTGAAAGGAGCTCTCAAGCGAATCCGCAAACAAGTCAACTTTGTCCTCAGGACTATAATGGAGGCCCATGGGGCCTACGAGAGGAGGAACATGAAAAGTTTTATTTTTAGTGATAGATTTAATTAGCTTATAGAGAGAGTCATCATCAGGGGAAGCCTCGGATAGCATTTTATTCCATTTAATATTTTTAAGGTTATTTAATTCTTTTTTTGATATCTTTTTGCATTTTATTTAGTTGAGATTTTAGAAGGGGATTTTTAGTGATTTGCCAAGCTTTCCTAATTCTATTTTTTGATTTAATTTTTTCCCTGATGAAGGGGGGATAGAAAGGAGAGTACATACATATTAATACATTTAAAGGTAGAACTATTAGAAAGGGCACTATTGTAGCAATCATTAAAATTTTTAATAGCATTTTCAATATCGTTGGGGTTGGAAATTCTTGGATTTCCTGGAAGGGAGTTAGTAAGTATTTCCTGGAATTTATACCAGTTAGGAAAGGAGTAGATACTGAGGGCAGGTGAGGTAAAGTTATCCAAGCTCACCTCAAAGAGGACAGGGTTGTGATCACTAGAGAGCTCTGGAATGGAAGTGCACTCTGAAACGGCCATACCTTTGCAGATGGCGATATCTATAGTTGTGTTTCTGCAGTTTCGGTGGAAGCGAGTAGGTTCAGATGGAGCGATGAGGGCGTAACCTGTACTGTCACAGAATCTTCGAATGGTAGCTCCTGGGACGTTCTGTTGTGTGAGAGGATTCCAAGATACGCGTGCTTGGCATTCAAATCTCCGGCGACGAGGACATAACCTTGGTTCCGGAAGAATCGATGCAAGTCTTGTTGTACGAGTGGTTTCCTTGGGGGGCGGTATGCAGAGACTATGTGGCCGCGGTAGCCGAGTGGTATAGGTATCGGACCGTGGCTTGCTTTGTCACGGGTTCGAACCCTGTACCACTAAAGACCCGCCGTGTAGGGCAGCGATGCACGTTAAATCTGTCGAGAGCTGAAACGTCCTCCCGTTGGTGTGGTGTGGTAGTTAGGAGAGGGGGGTGCCAGCTCAGGTGTCGTCCACGTCACTTGACCATGGTTCAAAATTACGTGGTCCGTCGCCAAAAGCCCTCGTGTAGCTGAACAGTGCGACGTTAATATTCAATCAATCAATCAATCAATGCAGAGACTATTGTAATGGGTTGATCATCTTGCCTGGTGAGTTTGATGGCAGTGGTTTTTCAAAACTATTGTTGTTTAAGACTATTTGGTGATGTGGGATGCTCCTTTTTATCATGATGGCAGTACCTCCTCCTCGGAAGGTGCGGTCAGTTATGTAGATATTGTAGTCTGGGAAGATGAAGGTATGGCAGGGTTGGAGATGAGTTTCTTGTAAATTTACTATGTCAGGGTTCCAATTAGCGATAAAACTCCTGAATTCTTCAATTCGTGATCTAATTCCATTGGCATTCCAGGAGATTACCGTTAGATTGGATCTGTTTCTATGGCGGGGATATAAAGTTAATTTCGTTGCCTAACAATTGTCTAATGGCCCTGAGGTGGCCGCACCTGGTTGGGATGGTATGAGCTATTGTGATGAATTCCTCGAGTAAATCAAAGGTTTCTTGAACTGCAAGGGAGTTTAGTTGTTCGAAAATATCACCGGCTGACTCGGTGGAGGTGTTAGCTGTTGAGGTTGAGGCTTGGGAGGGTTTCTTGGAGGTGTTGGGGTTAAGCTGCTGGCGCGCTGTGGCATTCTTGGCCCGCTGCCCCCAGAAATTTACTTTGGGTGGTGGGGGGTGTCAATGACTGTCTTGGTGGGCTTGGTAGCACTCTTATTGTCTTTGGGTTTTTCCGCTTCTTTTTCAATCTTGTTTCTGGGGTTTCTGAGACAACCCAGGAAGCTGACAGGATGTTCCCCTTTGCACAGGCAACATTTTGGCTTTTGGTCGATCGTCTTTGTACATTCTTTTGCGAGATGGGCTCCCGCACACTTCACGCATCTGGGGGCACGAGTACAGAATCGGCTTGAGTGGAAGAAGCCCTGACACCGGAAACATTGTGGAGGACCGTATTTGGGTCTGAGTTCTTCGATTTTCACCTTCATGTAACCAATGTCGGTGACATGATAGGCAGCTCTGTTCTGTTCGGTTTTATCGAGGGTGATGAGGAAGAGAGACATTTCTTTCCCCGTCTTCTTGCTGGTCATTATGTGGCATTCGTTAACGGTGATGTTTTTTGCTGCCAGGCTACCGATGATTTCCACGGGGGGCATGTCGGTAGGCAGACCTCTTATAACTAGTCTAAGCTTCTTTTCTTCGGGAAGGATATAGGTGAAAGATTCTAGGCTATTTTCATTTACGTATTTTCTGATTAAATGATAAGCATATGCCGTCTGGGGGTAAATTCTGAGTTTCGTGCCAATGAGCTTGGTTTCCAACTTGAGGTTTGTTAGTCCTTGCAGGTGTTTTAACAGACCTGCCTGGTTCGACACATTTAAAAGAAACTCGCTTTATTTGGCGCATTTTCTTAAGTTTTCTACCCCGAAAGCAAATAGGGGGGCATCATTTCCCGCTCAGACCTCGTGTAGTATCTCTTTTGAGTAAGAAAATTTAGCACGCGTTTTTTGCTAAATAGTTTTTGTCTTTTGTCGGGTCTTTTTATTAAGCATGGCAGCATCTATAATGAGCAACGTCATTGTTAAGTTTCAGCTGCTTTTGGGTGCCAATTTAAAATGGTGTTTTTCAAATAAAAAAGGAAGTTTAGGTAAGCCGGGTATTGCAAACGAATACTTTTTTTTCGCATTGTTTGAGGAACAAGAGATTTTTAGGAACTTTTTGATGGAGAGTGGCCTAATAAAAGAGCGCGATTCGGGAAAGCTGTTTTTGGTGGCTGTTCACAATCGCACTCAACAAACTAATGGAAATAAATCATTATGGAATGGATAGAGACAGGCACGACAAATATTGCGGACTGTTGGAAAGGTTATAATCACGATGTGTTGACCACAGAAGGATTTAACCATCTAACATTCAATCATTCGTTGATCCAGATACGGGTACTCACACAAATACTATTGAAAGCACGTGAGGCACGTAAAATCACGATTTCCCCAATATAACAGGTAAAATGTTGCCTCTTTTACTTGGCAATTTATATGTTTGAAAAGAGTTGTCGTGCTAAAAACACTGATATATTCAATGCATTGGTTGAAATCATAAGGGAAATAGATTGGGAAAAATTTAAATATAAACTTTAGGGGGTTTGCTTAGAATTAGGGATTGCCGACATTTTCTTTCTTTTGTATTTGTGTTATTAAGTGTTTGAAGGACAAATTTTTTTTTAAAAGTATATATCAAAAAAGCAATATATATATGTGGGAGACAACAAGGGGTCCAAGACGTGTTTGTCTTACTTCACATTTATTTTAAAACTTTAACAAAAATTAATTAAAAAGGTAGATATTTTTACAGATAAGTTTGACGATGATATTCAGAAGGTAACGCCTGCTCGCGCACCTCTCGCGTTCTCCTCCTTTCTCTCTAATTCTGCTCTAATGTCCAAGAGTTTTTATTTCTCTTCCACTAGTTCAAAAGTTTTAGTTCGTGTTTTAGCTGCGCCTGCGCGTGAAGACTGCGTGGAGTTGTCGATAACTATTGGTTACTATATCCGGCCAGCCTGACTGTACGCTGTCCGCAGCGGTACTTCCATGGAGACCAGAGGAGAATCTGAAACATACAAAAAAAAAAAGACGGAACAGACAAGGACTATACGACAAATATACAAAGATTTAACATATCAAAATTTTTGTTGAACTAGACAGTTTCTCCATCATGTGAAGGCACCTCTTCGACATCCGGAAGGTTCCACAGGAAAACATTGTTTCACAGGCATAAGAACGTCTTTTTAACAAGTTGATCTTTGGTTGAACGCATCGATATTTTCCTCTGTAGAGTTCTGGACGTCTGTTCAAAAACGATTTCTCTTTTTTCCTTCGTTTCCACTGCCAGGGCTGAAAGATCCTTCGGAGTAACACAAACCGTCTATAATTACGTTCCATAGGTGAAGGGGTAGGTGAGCGGGAGATGAATTCCACGGAACTCGTTTTCATGGCACCATTGGCTTTCTTACACAATACTATATCAGAACATTTTTCTCTTACAATACTCAATTTTAACTTAGTACTCTTAATTTTATTACATTTATAATCCTTAATTAGAGAACTCGAATCATTTCTAGTATTAAAGTTTTTAACATGTGGCAAATCATAACTAGAGTTTTTTTTATCACATTTGAAACAGAAACAACATTAGGATAAGCATAAGCATGAGCACCTAAAGAGGATTCACTTTCATTCAATAAAACATCGCTCTTTGCGTGGCCTAGTTTTTTTATTTCAGAATATACACTGGGATGTATAATAAATTCTTCGGTCAAGGTCGGTGATATCGCCGTTCGAACACTTATACCGGGAGAATGTTGATCAAGAGAAATATTTATGGGTTTAACTTCTACCATACGCTGTTCGCCAAAACATGAACTTAATGTTATGATTTCTTCGGAAGGTTTATGCACTCTAATTAGGGAGGAATTTAAAACTGGGATCTGGCAACCTGAATCGATCAAGGCTGTTACGGGCTGATGTTCCACAAAAATGCTTACGTATTGAAGATTTGAGAATTCATCGCTATTTTGTTTTTCGCTCTCGACTTTCAAAGTATTCACGTTTATTTTATTATGGATGTGGCTGTTAGATTCTTTAGGTTTAAAACGCTTCTCACAGTCTCTTGCGCAATGAGATGAATCACCGCATATAAAGAATTTTATTTTCTCTTTCAAGATATTGGGGATAGTTCTCTTTAATCTTTGTTTTAAAGTTTTGTGATCTATTTTTAAAGGGGTCTTGGGTATATCCATAAGTAATAGGAGTTTCCTTATGTGATCCGCTTCTAGATGAAATATAAATATCACACTCTTTAGCTAAATCAATAGGCCTAAACCAATCTTCTGCTTCTCGAATGCCAATATGAGTTGCAGTTTCCTTATTTAAAGTTTCAAATAATTTATCAGAAATTATAAGATCACATAGAGATTCAAAGGAATTAACTTTTCTTAACGAACAATAATATTGGAAGTTTGCCGTCAATCTTGCAGCAAATTGGATGTATGTCTCGCCTGATGATTTTACAGCATTTTTAAATGAGTTTAAACACTCGCGAGGGGTTAATTGGAATTCTCTGAGTACTATAGATTTTAGTTTTTCATAGTCATTTAATTCCTCTTCTTTAATATACAATAAGACATTATGAGCTCTTTCGCCCAGAAGATTTATTAGAATTTCAGATTTATATTCGTCATTTATTTTCTTGGTTAAAAATGCGCGTTCTAATGATTGGAAGAACAGATTAAAATTTTCAGATCTGGTGGGAACAGGAAGAGATAAAGTCCTAATACTGTTTATCATATTTTCTATGTTAGTTTTGAACTGTTTTTCTTCGACTTTAGCTGCAGGATTTAAACTTAATGCTTTATTTTTAGCCGTTTGAAGTTCGATTTCTTTTTCTAATTTTGCTAACTGAAGTTTCGCGAGCTCAATTTTTTGTTCTTCTAAAGTTACTCTCTTTCGTTTCGCGATACTCTCATCTATACAGTTTTGAATTAAAGTTTTAACGAAATCTGGATCACTTTCAAATGTACTACTGTTCTCAATTTTAGTCTTTAGTTTAACTATAGTGTCAGTACTCTCCACAGTACCGTCTAGATCCTCAACAACTCTTATGAGATCCTCTTTAAGAGCGTTTTTATACATTTTAGAAAAAAATATGGAAAGATCCTACCTTTTTTTCTGGCTCCTTGTTGCTCGCACGTACGGTGTATCCAATAATTGAAGAAAATTTCGATTCCACTGATTTCATCTCTTCGCAGGTAATATAGTTGAAATTGTTCGAATTGACACCTCTTCGCAGGTGTTTGTGAGTGGATCCAACCTCTACACAGGCGGAATATTTGTCGATGGTTCGTTGAAAAATACACCTCTACACAGGTTATTTTGTTATTTGTTCCGACCTCTACACAGGCGGAATGAAGTTGAAAAATTCAACCTCTACACAGGTTGAACGAAGTTTCCGAAAAAATGGCGGCGCGTCTCCTCCACGGACGGCTTTTTTTTTAACGTTCCAAATTTTGATCAAAATCGAAATTTTTTTCAATCCCGGCCTCTACACAGGCGGAATTTTCATGCTGAGTTCAAACCTCTACACAGGTTGAACGAAGTTTTCGAAAAATGGCGGAGCGTCTCCTCACGGACGCTTTTGTTCATTGTCCAGACTTTGGTTCAAAATCGAAATTTTATCGATCCCGGCCGAGCCCCCATAATTTTTGGGAGGCAACAAGGGGTCCAAGACGTGTTTGTCTTACTTCACATTTATTTTAAAACTTTAACAAAAATTAATTAAAAAGGTAGATATTTTTACAGATAAGTTTGACGATGATATTCAGAAGGTAACGCCTGCTCGCGCACCTCTCGCGTTCTCCTTTCTCTCTAATTCTGCTCTAATGTCCAAGAGTTTTTATTTCTCTTCCACTAGTTCAAAAGTTTTAGTTCGTGTTTTAGCTGCGCCTGCGCGCGAAGACTGCGTGGAGTTGTCGATAACTATTGGTTACTATATCCATATAAAAAATCATTAAAAAATAATAAAAAAAATATATAGCTAAGTTATCAAAAAAAAAAAATGTCCTTAAATTTTCAGTACTGTGATATAAGTGTATACTTAATTAGCCATTAAAATAGTTTTTATGTAAACCCTAATATTACTATATGGAGTGACATGTGAAACAGGGTCCTCGTCCCTCATTCTGGAAACTGTGCAGTTATTATAATTGCACAGGCTAATGGTTTCACAACTTTCGGCTTTTTTTAGCATTTGGAAAAGAGCATCGTTAGAACTACTCCCCTTCCTCATGCATCTCGCAAAATCCTGTTTCGGTGAAAACGAGATTTTTGAAACACGTTTTTTCCTCGGTTGCAACATATCCTTTTGTTGAAGCGCCAGCACACAGCCCGTGTGCTTTTTCTCCGTGTGTGTGCCTGAAAGAAAAAGAAAGAATAATCGTCGCCGAAGCAACGAGCAGGAGGGAGGGGGGACCTCGAACTTGCAGCTTGACTGCGCTATGACGTAGTGAAGTCGTTTTGCGAGAAGGGAGTTTTCGTTCCTCTTCGCTACGGTAGGGGGGTAGGCAAGGCAGTTTTTCTTCTTTGTATCTGAGTCATAGTTCGTTGTAGGACGATAGCTTGTCATAAGACCGGCATTCTTGTTGGGTTTATGAGTGGGAATAACGATGGCCGATTTCCACTGTCTTGGTAGTTTTCCACGACAAGTTACATATGTATAACAGTCTTTCCCTACCCAAAATTCCAAGGTGTCCAAATGTCCAGGGATGCTATCTGAACCAGGTGATTTGTTGGTGTCCAGATTTTGAAGGGCATAAGATAGTTCAGGTAAGGTGAAATCAACATTGAATAATGGGTTATCTGCTGGTCTGTCCCTACAAGATTTTATTTGATTTCTGGTGACTCTGGCGAAGTGCTTGTCAGAACTACTAAAAGCGAGCCTACTTTCGTTTGCGTAATGCTGAGCCAAGGCCTCTGCTGCTTCCCGAGCATCCACCGAGACATGGCCATTATCCCTAATGATTAGTTTCTTCGTTACTAAGGCTTTAAGTTATAAATTTGCTTAGCCAGTTTCCATAATTTAGTATTTGAAGTTCTATAGTCTAACTTTTCACATAGATTCTGCCAGTTTGATCGTTTGACTTGTACATAAATTTTCTTAATTTCAGCGGTCAGCTTATTCCATTCAATTTTTTTGTCCACAAGCCACCATTTTGGATAATGACTTTTAAGAGTTCCGTCCTTTGAGCAATCAATGGCTTAATAAGGTATGAATAGTGGGCAAAGAAAGTACGGGTCTGTTTACTTTCCCCCCTAGGGATTGAAAACTTAGCAGCTGTAAAATGGAGCGCTTGAAATGGGACCATTCCTTTTCCAAGTTGTTCGAAATAGGTTCTTGCGATATAAGATTGTTAGAGATATTTTCCAACAGACTCCAGTCGGCTTTCTTAAAATTCCAGTGGAGGTTCTTCACACTAGTACAATTGACTTTAAGATCTGTTTCGATTAAAATGGGAAGGTCATCGCTGCCAATATTGTCCAGTACTCTCCAGGAACTGTAAGGGAATAAACCAGGACTTGTAAATGTCAAATCCAAGACATCAGTAGAACCGTAACTATTAATAAGGAAAGTGTGAGTGCCATTATTTAGACACAAGAAAACCTTGTCGTTGACCAAGTTATTAAGCTCCAAACCTCTTGCATTTGTAATTATGCTACCCCAGGTAGTATTCTTGGCATTGAAGTCTCCTAGTAAAGGGTGTTTTTTAGAGGTATAGAACTTTAAATTGCAATAAAAGAACGATGTATTATTCGATTGACATGAATTTTTTTTATTCGAAAGATAATCTTGTGGCATTACATTTTTTAAATATGATCAAGCAAGGCGTAGATTCGTCGAATGGGCCCAAAACGAGATTGCCGTTGTTCCCGATTTTCATAAGCGAATTTTGTTTAGCGATGAAGCGCACTTCTGGTTGAATGGCTACGTCAACAAACAAAACTGCCGCATTTGGAGTGAAGCTAATCCACAAGTGTATGTCGAAACACCGTTACATCCAGAAAAACTGACTGTTTGGTGCGCTTTATGGGCTGGTGGAATCATTGGTCCGTACTTCTTCAAAAACGATGAAGGCCACAACGTTGCAGTCAATGGTGATCGGTATAGAGCCATGATTACTAACTTTTTCATTCCTGAATTGAACAATCATGATGTCCAGGAGCTGTGGTTCCAACAAGACGGTGCAACATGTCACACAGCTCGTGCCACAATCAATTTATTGAAAGACACGTTTGGTGACCGCCTAATTTCACGTTTTGGACCTGTGAATTGGCCTCCAAGATCTTGTGATTTAACACCGCTAGACTATTTTCTGTGGGGCTATGTAAAGTCATTGTGTGACGAATCTATACGGAACTTTATCACTAACCTTCTGAACCGACCTTTTTAGGAAATTTAATTCCCAACCTATTTCCAATCAACTCCAGAAAGCGGACAGGATTACTTGTTATGTAGATTAGATTCACTATTTAAGTCGAACGAAATAGTAAAGTTAGAACAGTAGGAGATAGATATTGTGACATAGAGTTATAGTAATTTTGAATTGGAATATTGTTGATAATTTAATCTCAAGAAGGATTGAGACTACGAGTGGTAAATATAAAATTATATTTAAAGTCTCATTAAAGTTTTAAGAGTGAGATTAAAAGTTAAATGTTCATTAAGAACATTATTGAATATAATTCTGGGATCTCTTATCGTGGTAATTTCTGTGTGATCGTTATTTAATGAATTGATTAATTAGATTATTAATTAATTGAGTTAATTTGAAGATTATTATAATTAAAACCTCATAATATTATTATTCGGATTTGTTAATAAGTCTTTGATTTTAATTGAGAAAGTTATTCAAATAAAGAAAGTTATTTATAAAAATGGCTACTGGTTCATTTACGTCTCCTAATTATCCTAGTTCTCAAAGTGAGGTCCTTAGGGACCATTACAATGGCGCCCAACGTATAAATCCCGAGAATAGAGTCGGATCCAGTTTTAGAATCATTCCGGAACAATATTTTTCGGGAATTGAGAACATAGATGATTTTTTGGAGAATATTGATCATAATCTCGCATATTATGAGATACCTGCACAACTGGCATGTGCTTACTTGAAAGGTCATCTCAAAGGTCGAGCACTCGACTGGTTCGAAGTTCTAGGTTATAGAGTCATTGAAGATAAGACAACAGACTACGCGCACTTAAAACAGGCATTGTCAGAACAATTTCCCGTGGTCAGAAACAGGTCAGAACTAGAAACGCGATTTTATTCCTCATCACAAAGACGAGATCAACAACCTTCGGACTTTATTTATGAAGTGTTGAAAATTCATAAAATACTTAAACTAGAAATGTCGGAGGAAAATTAATAGATCACGTCATCAGTCGATTAGAACCCCAAATTTTGGATTATGTCGAAGTTAGACATCCACGAAATACTGCCAATCTCCTACAAATCGTTGATAAATACGAAGAACGTTTTATGTATAGGCAAATCAGAGGTTCGAGTGAGGGATTTAGAAGTTCAGGCCCTCATGAAAACAATCGTTTTAATACCCGGCATAGACAGGAAAATTGGAGGGGAAAACAGAAATAATGAGAGATACGCCAATAATAGCCGACCACAAAGGGAATTTAATCGATTCGAAAACCAAGGTTTCGCAAATCGCAGATTCGAAGGTAGACGCCAAAGTGGACAATCGGATCAACCATTCCACAGTCAAGGCGGTCGACAAAGCGGGTCGAGAAATAGTTCATTTCGAGGTCAAAATGAACGAAGTAGAAATTTAAACTTTTTAAGCGATCGATGTGAATATGGAGGTAATCGATCGCGGGGTACGGAAAATCCTCCAGTTTGGGATCATCGGCCTATCAGAGTATCCTCTATAAGAATGACCCCAGTCGAATTACCGTATGTCCCTATTCTATTAAATGAAACCTTTATTACCGCACTATGGGACACGGGAGCAGAGAAATCTTTTATTTCGGAGGAGGTATACCGCAATTATTTTTTCATACCGACCTCGTCAAAAGACAAAGATAAGATTTACGTAATTTATTTTAAGGACATTTGAGTCCTTCGCATAAATCCCGTTTTCTTTTTGGAGGGGTTGTGACGAATCTATACGGAACTTTATCACTAACCTTCTGAACCGACCTTTTTTTAGGGAAATTTAATTCCCAACCTATTTCCAATCAACTCCAGAAAGCGGACAGGATTACTTGTTATGTAGATTAGATTCACTATTTAAGTCGAACGAAATAGTAAAGTTAGAACAGTAGGAGATAGATATTGTGACATAGAGTTATAGTAATTTTGAATTGGAATATTGTTGATAATTTAATCTCAAGAAGGATTGAGACTACGAGTGGTAAATATAAAATTATATTTAAAGTCTCATTAAAAAGTTTTAAGAGTGAGATTAAAGTTAAATGTTCATTAAGAACATTATTGAATATAATTCTGGGATCTCTTATCGTGGTAATTTCTGTGTGATCGTTATTTAATGAATTGATTAATTAGATTATTAATTAATTGAGTTAATTTGAAGATTATTATAATTAAAACCTCATAATATTATTATTCGGATTTGTTAATAAGTCTTTGATTTTAATTGAGAAAGTTATTCAAATAAAGAAAGTTATTTATAAAAATGGCTACTGGTTCATTTGCGTCTCCTAATTATCCTAGTTCTCAAAGTGAGGTCCTTAGGGACCATTACAATTGGTCTATGCGGATAAGCCACAAACGCTTGACCATTTGGAAGACAACATTCGCCGTGTTATTGCCGATATACGGCCACAAATGTTGGAAAAAAGTCATCGAAAATTGGACGTCCAGATTGGACTACATCCGAGCCAGCCGTGGCAGTCATATGCCAGAAATCATATTTAAAATGTAATGCCACAAGATTATCTTTCGAATAAAAAATCCATGTCAATAGAATTATACATCGTTGTTTTATTGCAATTTAAAGTTCTATACCTCTAAAAAAAAACACCCTATATTATAGTGTAGTCATCAAACAGGCCTTCCGTCATGTTTGTATCAAGATGTTGACTATTTGGAGGATGATAGAGGTTCTTGATGGTAATAGTGCGATCCTTAGAGTGGACAGTTATACCTAGATATTCGAGATCAGAGGTTTCATTGCCAATATCGGGTAGTCTCTGAAAATGAACGTCACGTATAAGAAACATGAGTCCGCCTCCACCTGAAGCTCTGTCCCTTCGGACGATATTATATCCTTTAGCATTCAAAAAGTCTCTGCTCGCACAATTTAGTTTCCTGAAGACCTATAATTTCCACATGTAGTCTATCAGCTATTTCCAGAATCTGGTCTAACTTAATTCTTGTAGCTACAGTACTTAATCCATTAATATTGCATTGCAGCAAACGAAGATATTTGGAAGATATTTTACTTTGTGGAGACTGACCACATGGGGAATCTTCACATTCCACATTCTAATAGCAGGTGGCTTCATTTCGAACCCTTACAGAAATCTTTTAGTATTTTCGTTTGTCGAAACGAATTCTAGCAAACCTTTAGTATCGAACGTTAGACAGTTATCTAGAGTTTGCCAAGCCATGCCTAAAACTTTTTGTTTTGTTTGTTCCCAAGCTGATGAATGCATCCATAGGATATGTGTCGAAACTTTCTGCCACCCACTGAGCCATTAAAGCGGTATCATTGCTGATCCCTTTTCTGTGGTGAAAGAAGCATTTCTCATTCTCATTTATTTTATTGTGGTTCTCATCCCACACCGTCTCAGTGTGTTTACATCTTGTGAACTGACTGCCAGGGCAGACTCTCAAAAAACTATTCTAAGGGGTCGCCATATTCGATTCAGGACCTATGGTCGGGTTTACCACAAAGTATCCCCCAGTGACTGAGGGTGACAACCCAAAGGAACGACAATAGTTTAAAGTTTTTATAAATATTATTATATTATTTTGAGAATCTGCACTGGAAGAAATACATTAACAATTTTGAATATGAGACTGTAACGTTTGAAAGAATAACGGTAGCGTAAATCTTGGTTAATTAAAATATGGAATTTATTTACGTCACAACTATTGACTATTACTTACTAAATGGTACATTAAAGTTATTAAATTTAATTATAGATTGTTAGAGTCCAATATTTTGTGAGAGGAGGATTCGTTGGCCACCGCTCCTGTGCAAGTTCAAAGCATCTCTCCTCTCATCTTCCGGTCAACGGGGTTAGATTCCTCGGGGGGTCAAAAAGGGGTTGCGCTGCAGCTGCAAGATGCACGTGTGGGTGTCGGGTCCAACAAAGATGCCGACCACTCTCGATGTTCGGAGAAGTCGTTACAGCTCTCGCCCTCTCTTATAGAACTTTTCCGTTGAGAAAAGTTTAATGGAATGACGATGAGACAACTGACAGATTACCGACACATCCCTTCATCAAGCACCACTATATTACCGAGCTGCAATTTTAACTACTAAAGAAAACGCTGAACTAAATTTGGAATTACTTATTTCTAGTGAGTGAGTGTTCTTGCTAGGGAACTTACACAAATCCATATTACGAAAATGATCAATAGCAACGTAAGAAAACATACAATAAGGAATTTTGTAGGTACTTTTTGTTCAATGAAGATTCCAACATTTATCCAAAATCCAGGTACAATAACGTCACTACTTCTTTAATGGCTAAAGAGTTTTATTCCAAAGACAGCCACACACAACACAAAACAACATAAAAAGAAAACTAACTATGTACATTTAATTTTAAGTTATTAACTCCATTTTGTTTAAATCATCGCCAACTATCCCGCTCATTGTCTCATGTCTTATCGCTCCGCCATGTTGGTCCCCCTTTTTTTTCTCTCGTTCCGTTCCAAGTCTCCCTTTTTTCGATGGCCGCGCCACCTATAAAGAATTTTAAACTTCCGGGCGAATCTTACATGCCCCACCAACAGAAGCACATGCGTCATCTTCAATGACCAGGTGCTACCAGAAAGGTTAGTCACACACACACATAACATCTAATCCTTAGTTAAAGAGAGAGTGCACTATCTTTCTATGAATATCAAGCTACTCAATAACATTCTTTAATTAGTTCTGAGAGTACACAGGTAAAAATATACTAAATACGTAAATAAGTCAATGATAGACGGTTTCCTAGCAAACTATGGAAATTTCAATTTTAAATGAAAACTACATTTGACATATATGTAGGAAAGTTGTATTCTTTACGATTTCGAATAATTAGAACATTTTTAATTTCCAGTGTACTTCGAGAGAGAGATATGTAGGAGATGGTGGCTTCAAACGAACTGAATTGAATTTAGAGGCCAATCGAGGGAACTCGGAGCGTCTGACGTCAAACGCATGAGGCATCTCAATGCCCAATCAGGGATTCGAGCGATGACGTCGAGCGCTTATAAGGCAATCCCTAAGCGCGGGATCATTTTTTTGGCTTGCTTGCCTTCACTCGCACACCGGACACGACGGAGTGAGCTCGATGCCTCTTGGTCTTCAGAAACGGGCATTTCTTTAAACCTAGAAAATGTTTGACGCCCCATCTCTACAGGTGAATCCTGTTCTCTTTCCGAATTAACTTTTAATCTATTTTCTTGTAAGCAATTTAAATCTATAAATATAATCTGTTTTCTTACTTTAATAAATTGATTTGTTCTTTAAATTTGGTTCATGCTTTCTTTCGTTAAGAATTTTATCATTGCCCCTAGACACCCGTCCCACATATATGCATATACAACACTAACAAAAAAAAAAACAATAATAAGAATAAGTATACGCTATACTCCAAAACAGCTAATACATAAATCAATCAAAAATAAAGGTTTTCTAAATACACAATGAAGATTTCACTTTTAACCGAATATGACGGTTATATACATATACAATATTAACAAAAAAAAAATAATAAGAATAAGGATTCATTTTTCTCCAAAATATTCATACATTAATCAATCAATAATAGACGTTTTCTAAATACACTATGAAAATTTCACTTTTAACCGAATATGACGGTTACCATATATATATCACAAAAGCCAAAGTTTCCATCTTTAGCAGTTCCAGAAATTATTACACAGAAAAATGTCAAGCGATCATCTGGCTCGAATCTTATTTAACTAACGGGAATAGGCAACCGGGATAATGCATTACTTTTACATGCTTAAACCTCCAGCCAAACGTTAATTTCTATATTGTACCAGATTTAACCATTTAAAAAAATTTCTCTTTTTCTTTTTCTTCCAATTTCTAAGTAGAATGAAAGCAAGCAAAATTCTTTTCAATCCCAAAAGCGACAAAAAGCAACCAATGCATGTTATTGTCCATAGAATATCCACGCGAACCTTAAATACTTCCAATCCTACTTTCAACTCTAATTTAACAATACCTGTTATGAGATCACGACAACATTGCACCAGGATTGAGTCAATAAATTCGGAAATACATTCCTTACGGGGCTGACCCCGCCTATTACTATACAAGATTCTATTTTTAAATACACAAGTAAAGGCAACCTCTCTCTTGCTTTCTTTTATACCTTGTCCATTTGTTTGGACATTCGATGCATTAATTTTTACTGCAACCAAATCTCCGTTTGGAACATTCAATAAAGACTGTGTGTAAGTCTCAGGACGTAGATTGGTGATCACTTCTTGGCTGCAAACTGATTTTGAATCTGTTGAATTAATAATTCCTTCTTCCTTTGAAGGTTCTCGAAGTTTCGCAGGATTGCGAATCATTTGCGTGAGTTTTCTATTAATACTTCATAATCAGAGGAACAGATTAACATGTCGTTAACCAAATTTTTAGAGACAGGGCACAACACCGTGCCTAAGGTCATTCAATTCCATGTTGGAATCTTTTACTTCACCCATTTCATGCTCACCCTTGACCTTGACGTAAACAACCCTTAAATCGTCCATTCCATTTTCTTCCTTGATAGGAGTAGTTACTGGTATCGTAGCTTCAGCCAATCAACACAGCAGGAGATGTTTCCCTCATATGTTCCCCGGCCCTCCGATACTAATTCGGTAATTTGAAGATGTCTTCTTACGATCTTCTGCACAACTCGTCCGCTTAACATTCGACCGAATACTCGATCTCTAACCGCAGTTCATTCAATTCTGATTCCCAGCGCAGCTGCTGGATTGCGTGCTGCCTGGCGATTTTCCTCTGTTTCCCTTTCAACGCGTTCCTCTGAAATAACGGATAACTGAGCTCTAACGAACTCCTCTTCGTAATCTTTGCTACCGATTATGATATTCTTTAAATCTATAATCGTCATTTTTATCTGATACCTTCTGACCTAACTCCTCAGCCAACAAAACTAAATCCTGCTTTTAGCTTTTTCTCCAAAAATGCCATTTGAAATTTTCTTTTTCCAATTAAAATATACTCAAACTAACCAATAATAGGACGAAAATAACACAAAAGGAATTGCAAAAAATTAAGTACCACACATATATCTCATTAAAACACACAAACAACGTCCGCTATGCTAACTCAATACTCGATGAACTGGGAAGAAATCAAAATAATAGTCATATATTTCACAATATACCAAGTGTACTTAAAAATACTCTAATAAAAAAATGCACACTTCAGCTTATGGCCTTGAGCAATCACTCACTTTTTTTTTTTTTTTATACCTACTCAGCAATGGTTAAAATCGTATTTTCATAATGAGTCATACGCGTACAGAAAGGAAATGAATATATGATCAATTATCTTCTTTTTTTAAAAAAATATTATGCAATCGAGTGAAATAATGAATAAATCTTTCAACAATTAATGTACATTTCACATTAAAAAAAACAATATATATATATATATATATCCTTTACTTAGATATTCTGCTTAAACGACATTTGATTTATATATATAATTCAGCAATTTTTTTTTATTCCATAAATCATTCATCAAGTTGAGGTATGAATTAAAACATACATTCTTTTCTAGTCATTAATATACTTAAAACTTAACAAAATTTTATACTTTTCACAACAATTATATAAACTGATGTTCAATTAAAAATATAGTTGTATTCTAATACTTTACAAAGTTTCAGATTTGCCACAAACAATACATGAACTGATGTTCAATAAAAAAAAATAATATGTACCAATATTTCGTAACGTTTCTGGGGTGAAACACACTAATTATTTGAACTGGTGTTCAATAGAATTATATATCTAATTATTTTTTAAATGTTTCTGATGAAACACAATAATTATCTGAACTGATGTTCAATAAAAATATATATCCAATATGCAATAATGTTTCTGATGAAACCCAAATATACTTTTACCTTTTGGAATAGATGATACCATTAATTAGAAAAATGTTTTCTATGACAGAAAACTACATATTTCTCGCGGCGGTCATTTAATGATTATAATGACTCACACCGGACAATGTTTTCTCTGATGGAAAACTGAAATATTTTTCAACTTAAAACAAAAGAAAAATGTTTTCTATAACAGGAAACTCATTTTTTTTCACAGTGACCATTTAATGATTCTAATGAGTCACGCCGAACAACGTCTTCTCTGACGGAAAACTAAAATATTTCTCGCGGTGATCATTTAATGATTATAATGACTCACCCGACTAATCTTTCTTACCCTGGGGTTTCTAATGAATCAACATACATAAGTTAAACTGTAACTTATTTTACTTTTACTACAATAACATATCATCTATTCCAAACAACTACAGCTATTGATAATGCACTCTTTACATTACAATACATACAATAATAACTTTAATTTGTGAGTGTGGACCACCCTTTCTTACCTGGAGCTTCGATGAAATCTTTAAAATTTTGCCGACTGCGCCAATAAGGAATTTTGTAGGTACTTTTTGTTCAATGAAGATTCCAACATTTATCCAAAATCCAGGTACAATAACGTCACTACTTCTTTAATGGCTAAAGAGTTTTATTCCAAAGACAGCCACACACAACACAAAACAACATAAAAAGAAAACTAACTATGTACATTTAATTTTAAGTTATTAACTCCATTTTTTGTTTAAATCATCGCCAACTATCCCGCTCATTGTCTCATGTCCTATCGCTCCGCCATGTTGGTCCCCCTTTTTTTTCTCTCGTTCCGTTCCAAGTCTCCCTCTTCTCGATGGCCGCGCCACCTATAAAGAATTTTAAACTTCCGGGCGAATCTTACACATACTATAACATTAAATAAAAATACAAACACGCCTATCACAATGCCTATTATCAATTATACTAACAACATGTTATATCAAATGCTAGTTTAAGACCTTACACATAAAATATTCTTCGCCACAATACTTAATAAAAATTATACTAACGACATGTTGATATGATATGCGAAGTGTACAACCTTACACACATATTTTTCACAATATGCCTCTTGCGTAAGCTAAATACTCATGTATATTTTAAAACCCTATACACAAAATTAAGCATATTAATACATTTGCTTTTCATGGCTTTATCTTTTGACACGCATCTCCATTCGATATGATATACAGTACTAGTAAAATAAATAAAATTAATACAATTATTAACCTTTTAAATAAAAAATATAAGCAACAATTATTATTCATGAGCAAGAGAACATTGTTAACAATTCCTAATTATCTATCACCGATCTGCTGAGACTATCTGTATTTTTGTGACTTTTACCCGACCGATGTACAATTCTAAAATTATATGGTTGCAAAGCCAAAGTCCATCGCATCAATCTAGGTTAGAACTAACGTTTCTATTTAACCACACCAACGGGTTCGATCGGTCATAACTAAAAATGAATTTCCATCTAAGTAATAATATAACCTTTAATTGCGAAAACAATGCTAGCACATTCCTTCTCCGTCGTACAACAACGCTTCTCTACTCTGAAAATTTCTTACTCAGGTAAAGGATTGGATGCTCCTCACCTTGTTCAGTTAATTGGGTTAAAAACTGCTCCCATACCTGCGTTTGAAGCGTCCGTTTGAACAATGAATTCTCGTTCAAAATTTGGCACGTACAAGACGGGCTTATCAATTAGTTTCCCTTTTAGTTCTCGAAATGCATTTTCACACTCGGTCATCCACGTAATTTCTCCCCTTTCTTTGCTCTTCCCTTCAACGCGTCCGTCAACGGAGCAGCGATTACCGAACAGATTTATATATTTTGGTAATAACCCGCTAGACCTAAGAAGGCACGTGTATTTGGGTTTTCGTGCGAGGGGTAGGGAACTCTAGAACAGCCTGAACTTTGATCTCGGAGGGGGTGCGAAAACCCTAACCCACAATGTGACCCAAAATTTGACATTTTGTAGCGCAAACTTACACTTTGAAGGTTTTATAGTTAACTTAGCTCTCTTTTATTCTTTGCAGAACCGTTTCCACATGTTTAAGGTGCAACTCCCAAGTATCTGAGAAAATTGCAATATCGTCTAGATACGGGACAACGAAATCCTCTAGTCCGTTAAGTAATTCAGCCATGAGTTTACTAAAGAAATATGGAGCATTCTTTTAATCCGAAACTCATCCTTAGGGGTCTGTATGTACCAAAGCTAGTACAGAAGGCTGCGTATCTCACTGTGCAATTTTACTCAGGGGTATTTGCCAATATCTCTTAGATAGGTTTAAGACGGTAATAAATTTAGCCGCCGATACTTTTTCTACGCGTTCTTCGATATTCGGAAGAGGAAAATATATTCCGTTCTAATGATCCCGTTTAATTTCCTGTAATCAATACATGGGCGAGGTTCTTTTCCCAGCTACCTCAACTAAAATCATAGGGGCATGTAATCCGATTCTCCTACCTGAATGATTCCTAATTTTAACATTCGGTTAATTTCGTTTTTAAGATTTCATTTTGTCGGTGCGAGACATTCGATAGGGCTTCGTCCTAACTGGTTGATCACTAACTAACTGGATTTCGTGTTCAACCAGATTAGTTAAACCGGGATTGTTTGAAAACATTTAGAGTATTTATTTAATAATTCGCGCAGTAGATCCATTTGTTTGTCGTGAAGGTGTTTGTTCAACTCGCTAGCCTGGATTACGTCCTCGAAATCATAAACGAGAGAATTGTTTTCTAAGAGAGTTTTTGTTTCATCATTAGTAATTACGTTAACGTGTTCTGGCCTTGTAATATGGTGTTCGAGCATGCGCTGTGTGCGTCGCGCGGCGGTGATTAAGTGTATTAAGCGAAACGCGAATTAAGAGTTTTCAGAGTGTGGGAGATCAGACGAGCGAGAGAGCGCAGAAACGGTGCCCATCGTAAGTGTTCCGACATACTCCCCTGAGTAACCGAGTTTGGAAATAAAAGAGCTGTATCAACATCCTCGTCTGGTTTCCTGAGACAAAAACACATAGGGACCACTTCCACAACATGGTCCGTCTAGCTGAGCCGGAGAAGTGAGCTATTCAAGGTGACGTGAGTAGTGGTCTTTTTTTGTGTTTTATTATTATAAATTGAGGACTAAATTAATTTTAGAGAAAATGTTTAAGAACTGCCGTAAGGAAGATCTTCGGATTGTAGCTCTTGAACTTGGTGAGACTGTTGCTGAAAAAGTAACTATCGTTGAGTTAACTGAAATTATTAAAGAAAATAAATATTTTAAAGAGGATGTTGAATTTGTTAAAGAATTAATTCAATATACGATCGAGGACCGTAAGAGAGCAGAGGAAGACCGTAAGCGAATGCAAATAGAGGAAGACCGTAAAAAAGAAGCCGAAAATAGGTTACGAGAAAAAAGAGCTTGAGCTGAACTAGCACGTTTAAATGTTAATTCAGATAACGAGAGAACAGGTGAGGCTTGTAACACGCTGGATGCGTTGGTGAAAAGTGTTCGAATCCTAATGGTGAAGTTGCCTAATAGACCTGAAGGTTGGGCATTCTTTTCGCTTCGTTAGAAAGAGCCTTTGTATCAAAAATGTGCCTGAGAAATTCAAGTCGGAGATTTTATTAAATTTGTTGGGAGAAAAAGCTTCAAATGTGTTAACATATGTTAAAGATGACGAGCTTAACAATTATGAACAACTAAAATCAATAATACTAAGAGAATATGTGCCAAGTGCAAATCAATTCCTTGAACAATTTAAAAAAGCTACGCGTCATCCAAATGAAACATATATTCAATATACTTCTCGCTTAATTACAAATTGGCAGTATTACTTAAAATCAAGGAAGGTCTCTGATTTTGACAACTTAAACGATCTTATTGTGTCCGACAAAATTTTCAGTTCGCTTGAAAAAGAGGTAGCGTCACACATTTCGCGTTCGAGAAAGAAAATGGTTGGTTTCGCCCACTAGAGCTATGCCAAAGAGATAGACTTGTATAATACTTCTCAGGGAAAGAGCTTAAAAACTTTGCCGAATGTTCTTACTAGAAATAATCCAGTGGAAAACGCGTCAAGGGTATTTTTTACAGAGATTAAAGATTCTAAATGTATTTGTTGCGCTGAATCGCATCCATTATATAAGTGTGCAGTGTATTTAAAACTTCCCATAAATAAGAGAATTGATCTGATTAAAACTAATAACCTTTTGCTTTAATTGCCTTTCTACATCTCATAGAGCGAAAGACTGTAAATCGAGATTTGTTTGCTCTGAGTGTCAAAAGAGACATAATAAAACGATACATTATACAGCCCCAAACCAGGAAGTAATGAATTCCACCTTTGAACCTCTTAACACATCAGCGCCAGTCTTCGAGTCGCGAGTAGAAATGCATAACTTACTAACCGCAACGAGTATAAACAGAAAAAAAAAAAAACGTGTTTTGGTAAGCTCAGCAATTTGTTATATAAAATGTGAAAATGGTTTATTCCCAGTCAAAGCAATTTTAGACAGCGGATCTACATCGAACTTTTAATGATGAACTTATGCGATTTAATTGGATTGAAAAATACAAGACTAATGTTTCGGTTTCGGGACTAAACAAAACAGTAATTCCAATAGACTCGCGTGTTTCAGTATCTATTAGCAATAAAGAAGGGAGTTACATTAAAACATTAGACTTTTTTGGTACCAACAATAACGGAAGATCTTGTTCCAACAACGAAAATCGATTTTAATCTGAATAATATTTCTATTCAGGCTGTGGATAATCTAGAGCATTCAATTAAGAAGTTTTGGGAAATCAAAAATGTAGAAATCGATTCTGTTAAAACTAGTGAATTAGATATTTGCGAAGACCATTTTAAAACACTCATTCGAGAGATGACCAGGGAAGATATACGGTGGCGATGCCATTAAAAGAAGATCCTTCATGTCTTGGTGAATCCAGACAAACCGCGATTCAGAGATTAAATTCCTTGTGGAAACGACTAAGTAGAGATAAAGAATATTTGTCCCTGTATGAGAAATTTTTACAGGAATATGAGGATTTGGGCCACATGAGGGAAATCAAGGCGGATGGATCTGAGTTTCATTTTACATGCCACACCATGGTGTTTATCGCCCCGAAAAAGTCTACAACTAAACTGAGAACTGTTTTTAATGCATCAAGTCCTTCAACGAGTCGGAAATCTCTAAATTCAATTCAATTTAATGGCGGACTCTTCCAAGAAGACCTCTTTTCCATTATGGTTCTCTTCCGAAAGCACAAGTATGCCTTTTACTACGGATATAGAGAAAATGTTTCGCATGATAAACATACATCCGGAGCTAGCGTGTTTGCAAAGAATTCTGTGGAAGAAAGGCATAGGAGAGCCAATAAAAACGTACGAGTTAACTACAGTCACCTACGGCACAGTTAGCGCACCTTATCTAGCCACGAGAACTTTGAAACAGTTAGCGATGGATGAAGCTAATACTTTTCCTTTTAGCAACTCCTGTGGTGCTGAGTGACGCTACATGGATGACATACTATCGGGATCCAAGAGTATAGAAGAGGTAATCGAGTTACAGCATCAATTAATAGAAATGTTTAAGACCGCAGGGATGCATCTTCATAAGTGGTGTGGAAAGCTACCGAGATAACTTCCAATCTACAAGAGTATGCTTTCTTGGAGTCTGATGAGACTAAAGCGCTAGGAATAATTTGGAATCCTAAGTTAGACTGTTTTCTTTTTCAAAATAGAGCAACAAAGGCCAATCCTTCATTCACCAAAAGAATGGTTTTGTCTACTATTGCAAGAATCTTTGACCCTTTGGGTCTCCTCGGACCGATCAAAACTTGGGCAAAGATATTTATGCAAAGATTGTGGTTGCTGGAATTGGGATGGAGTGATGAACTTCCTTTTAAAGAAGAAAGGAGTGGCGTCGATTTATCGACTCTTTGAAAGCCGTGAATAACATCGCTATTGACAGATGTATTGTGATTCACAGAGCGGAGAGAGCATTGAGTTACATGCATTTAGCGACGCATCGGAAAAGGCGTATGGTTCATCCATTTATCTCAAGTCTATATCTGCCGTTGGAGAAGTCAAAGTGTGTCTCATAACGAGTAAAAAAGCCGAGTGTCGCCTCTGAAGCAGATTTCCCTTCCAAGACTTGAACTGTGTGGGGCAGTTCTGGCCGCTAAATTGATGAAGAAGGTGAAGGAGGCATTGAATCTTCATATTACAACTGTGCATTTTTGGTCGGATTCGACTATTGTGATTTCATGGATACATCGAGAATCAAGAGAATTGAAGACGTTTCGTGGCTAATCGAGTGTCCAAGATTCATAAAATTAAGTTCCCGTGACCAGTGGCATCACATTGCATCAGAACAGAATCCCGCAGATGTGCTGTCTCTAGAGGACTTCTTCCTGAGGAGGAGCTTCGTGACGACTCTATGGTGGCATGGTCCTGAGCTTCTACAGAGTACTTATTCAACCACTGTCATTGCAGAACCAAACTTAGAGAGATGACTTTGACTGCGAACTAAAAAGTGTCGAGAGAACTCTGAGACTTCATTGCTGAATTCTAAGAACTTTGACATTTTCAACCATCTATGATCTTTCTAATAATTATTTTTTAAAAAAAAATACATATTGTTTCTTATATTTATAGATTTATTGAAAATTGCAGATCCAAGGTGAAGGCAAGAGGGGACGTTTAACTACAAAGTGAGGTAAATGATGCAGAAACCTGGCTTATTAAACAGGACCAGAGTGGCATTAACTTAAGTGACCCGTCAGGTAATCTTAAATCTTTGAACATATCCCAAGATGATGAAAGGAATCCTGAGAGTTGGTGGAAGGCTGGAAAAAGCTTCCATACCCTACAGCCCAAAGCATTCAGCTATACTGGATAAAATCCTAAATTGAGTAAAATATATTTCATAACTTTTCATAAGAAATTATTTCACGTTGGTCCACAAGGACTGCTGAATGCAGTAATATTGAGAATTTTGGGCTTTAGGAGGTAGAAACCTAGCAATGAAAACGGTTCATACTTGTGTGGTGTGTGTTTCAAGTGTAAAACCAATTCCATCTTCTCAAATAATGGGCAATCTTCCTTATGTAAGAGTAAATATGGCCCCCTCCATTCAGTATAACTGGACTAGATTTGGAGGTCCATATTTTGTAACTTACAAACACCAGAGAAAGGGGCGTTTTGAATAAAATTTATGTTTGTGTTTGCATTTGCTTTTGTGACTCGTGCCATTCACTCCAGAAATTCTTTCCGATTTGACTTCCGGATGCAATAATTGCGACCCTTAAGAGATTCATGTCTAGGCGAAAAATGTTCGAAATTTTTACGGATAATGCAACAAATTTTGTTGGTGCGAATTCTCAACTAAAGGCATTTTTATAAGACCCATAACTTTCCAGATCAAGAAAATCTGGCATATTTCACTGAGGAAGGTATTGAATGGAATTTTATTCCACCAAGGGGCCCCCCACATATGGGAGGTCTTTTTGGGAGGCGGGCATAAAAGTCAGTGAAATATCACCTCAAGCGAGCACTGGGAAGATCCCGACTCACATACGAGGAGTTTGAAACAGTGATTGTCCAGGAAGAAGGAATTTTAAATTCAGACCCCTTTTTTACACCAATATCCAATGATTTTGATAACTTTTGAGGTATTAACGCCCGCACATTTCTTGATTGGTAGATCAATTAATTCTATTCTTGAGCCCCCAGTAATTAATATTAGTGACAATAGATTAAGCCGTTGGCAGAAAACAACAAAGGTAATTCAGGTAGTTTGGAAAAATGGAGTACCGATTATTTGAATACTCTCCAACAGAGAGGAAAGTGGATGATCGAGAAGGACAATGTAATGTGTGGTACAATGCAATTGTAAAGGAGGATTTTACACCTGTTCGAGCATGTGCAGTGGGCGCCGCGCGGCGGTGAATAAGTGCATTAAGCGAAACGCGTAAGAGTTTTTCAGAGTGAGTGTGGAGATGAGACGAGAGCGCAGAAACGGTGCCCATCGTGTTCCGACATACTCCCTGAACAACCGAGTGTGAAAATAAAAGAGTTGTGTGAACATCCTCGTCTGGTTTCCTGAGACAAAAACACATAGGGACCACTTCCCCAACAACACCAGTTTGCAACTGGCTTTTAGGGCGCGTCGTTGAGGTCTATCATGGTTCTGATGGTAAAGTGAGAACAGTCAGAATTAAACCAAAGACCGGAGAATTTAAGAGTCCCATAACTAAGATCTGTATTCTACCTATAGATGTAAATAATTAAGGTTAATTTCCATTTAAGAAATTATGTGTTTATCTTTAAATTGTGCTATTGTAATTTTAATTTTACTGAAAATTTATAGTACCTTTACATATTTAATAATTTTGAAAACAATTGTGTAATTTTTGTGAAACTTGTTGTGAATTGTGAAACTCTATTGCTATTGTTGAATATTAATATTGCAAGGCCGGGGGGTATGTTCAAGCATGCGCAGTGGGCGCCGCGCGGCGGTGATTAAGTGTATTAAGCGAAACGCGAATTAAGAGTTTTCAGAGTGTGTGTGGGAGATCAGACGAGCGAGAGCGCAGAAACGGTGCCCATCGTAAGTGTTCCGACATACTCCCTGAGCAACCGAGTGTGAAAATAAAAGAGTTGTGTCAACATCCTCGTCTGGTTTCCTGAAACAAAAACACATAGGGACCACTTCCCCATCATATGGTTTTAGCATATTTATATGATAGATTTGAGATGTTTCGCGTCTGCCGGGGATTTCGACTAAATAGTTCGTTTCCGAAATTTTATTTAAAATTGTCCCAGGACCTATCCATTGCACTGCTAATTTATTTGTTCGGGATGTAGCAAACACTAGGACTAAATCCCCATCCTTAAATTCACGTTTTACTGCGTTTTATCATACCAAGTTTTCCGCTTAACTTGCATTTCTTCCATTTTATTTATAGCTACTTCTTGACATCTTTTTAATCTATTTATTAACTTAAACATATATTCAGTGACGAGATCACCTTCTTCCGGTTCCATCCAATGTTCCATTACTAACGTCTCTGGGGTTCGCAAATTTTCCCATACACCAACTCTGACGGTGTACTTTCGTGAATACAGTCCGTAACGCTAAAAGAATTGACGGAAGATGTTTGTCCCATTCGGAGCCTGCATCTAAACATAAGACTCGTAAGAGTCGTTCAACGTTCGATGAAATCTCTCAACAGGGTTACTCTGTGGATGATACACAGAACTATGCCTGACAAGTATTCCGAATCTTTCGAAAAACTCGGTAGTCAGAGCACTAGTAAAAGAAGTACCCTGGTCCCATTGTATTTCACGGGAAACCCCATCCAACTAAAGATGTTTAACAGCGCATCTGTGACACTAACGGAACTAATATCAAACACCGGAATAGCTTCAGGGAATTTTGATGACATGCAGATGGCCGTGATAAGATATCGATTCCCTTTAGATGTGTGATCGGGAGAGGCCCACATGCATCAATATTTAGCTTAGTAAAAACCTCTGAATAACAGGGACCAGTTTTAGTGAGCTTTCTTTTTTTATCATTGGGCTTCCCAGCCCTCTGACACTGATCGAAAGTTTTTACAAACTGTTCCATATCTCTATAACAATTCGGCCAGTAAAAATATCGGTTTAATTTGTCTTTGTTTCGTAATTCCCAGGTGTGCAGATGTTCCCTCATGACACAAGGATTTAATGGGGTCGCGCAACCCTTCCGGCACTACTATTAACTTCACCACGTTACCTAACTTATCTTCGCGATTTTTGACCAATAATTCCTTCTCTAGCGAATAAACCTGATTGGTAACCTGCACTTGACTGGCTGCCTGTTCGTATATGATTTAATCTCCTCGCTATTTTTTGTGAGCATTGATTAAATTTTCTCGTAACCCTTAGCAGCGCTAATTCCGGAACATATTCCTGGAGGTGAAGGTATTAAAATTTCGTCCTCTGCATCCGAAGAAACAATTATAAATATATGTCAATAATAAATATATGTTCATATGTTCAAGATATAATTAAATCAATAACTTCAAAATGGAAATTCAATTCGCTTACCGTTATCAAAATCCAAACCAAAAACCCGCCCACCCGGGGCGCCAGAAATATAGTTTCTAATACTATTGTTCGTGAGAATAATGTAGGGGGTTTGATCCATAGACGACAACGATGAGAGAACATCAACAAGATATATTTTAAATCAAAACAGCACAGCAAAACACATTAAATTCTTTTCATCCATTACACTTTTCCAAAACAAAAAACGTTTTTCTAACTGTTGCCACTCCCTCACAGAGAAACTTACCTCTCACGGATTTTGGATAGGGGCGCCAAATACGTGAAATCATTCGCGATTACACAGAACAGGGTATTATAGAAGAAGTTAAAACCGAAATTACAGATAACAAATTAAAAGACCTTGTATATTATTTTACCTCATCAGGCCATAAGAAAAGATGGTCACTTAACATCAAAACAAGAATTGTATTTGACGCTGGAAGTCATCAAAATAATGAACTCTCATTAAATGATTGTTTTATGGCCAGGAATTAATTTAAATCCCAATCTCTTAGACATATTAATTAATTTTAGATTGAATGCAACTGCCTTTTGTTCTGATATTAAACAAGCTTTCTTGCTTACAAATTTGTCTTGCTGTTGAACACAAAGATGCCGTTCGATTTCTCTGGGTGATGATGAACCGTGTGTTCATAAAAGGCCTAAACTACAGGTATACCGTTTTAATCGAGTAAATTTTGGTGTCAGTTCAAGTCCATTTCTTCTGGCAGCCACGATTGGGCATCATATTGAGAAATATAAACATGAATTCCTGACACTGTAGAACTTTTTAGATAGAAATTTCTACGTTGACGATCTTATTTCCGGTGGTAACGAATTTGAAGAAGCTCTTTCAAACTTCACGAAGAGCAAAAAATATTATGGAAGCTGCTGGAATGGACCTCAGGAAAATGGATTACTAATGATGCTAATTTAATGGAGCAATGGAAGAAAAGAAAATTTTAATGTACATCCTGTACATGAAACTGTAAGTTTAGGAGCAAATGGGGCAGGTCCTAGGACTATCATGGAACACTAATGAAGATTATTTCACTACAGATACTAAAAGTCTATTGGAATTTGTTTCCTTAGATAAAAATACGAAACGCTTCATACTGCAAGCAGTTGGAAAGATCTTTGACCCATTGGGGTTAATTTCTCCCTTTCACCGTTAGAATGAAATGCCTCCTTCAAGATATCTGGAAAGAAGAAATTCAATGGGACGACCCTTGCCAACACATATTGAGAAAAGGAGGAAAAAAATGTTGTGAGGAGCTACCCCACTTACGAAATCTAAAAAATACCTCGACTCGTTCTAGATTCTACTTTGCTGGAAGATGATGTAGAGTTGCATAGCTTTTGCGACGCCAGCAAAAAGGCATTTGGCGCAGCCATATATTTGAGAACAAAGTCAAGGAATGGAATTTCTGTTAAACTTGTGACTTCAAAAGCCGTGTAGCACCATTAAACTGTGTAACCCCCGCCCAGACTAGAATTACTTGGAGCCTAGTCGCTGCTCGTCTGGCATCTAAGGTGAAAAAGATCGTGAATCTTAAAGATCCTGTTTACAATATCACTGGACTGATTCCAAAACAGTTCTGTTTTGGATAAAGGGTAACAAGACCCGATGGAAGCAATTTGTTGCTAACCGAGTCAACGAAATAACCAGCCTAACAGATCCCCACTCATGGTACCATTGTGCTGGTAAGGAAAACCCAGCAGACTTCCTCTCTCGTGGACTGAGCGCTGACTGTCTGGTGTCAAATTCCAGGTGCAGAATTTTTGTCCGATTCTGAATTTCCTAAAAACTTTCAGCAAGTAGTTCCTGAGTTAGACGTGGCCGCGGTAGCCGAGTGGGTATAGGTATCGGACTGTGGCTTGCTTTGTCACAGGTTCGAGCCCAGTACCACTAAAGACCCGCCGTGTGGGCAGCGATGCACGTTAAATCTGTCGAGAGCTGAAACGTCCTCCCGTTGGTGTGGTGTGGTAGTTGGAGAGGGGGGGCCGGCTCAGGTGCCGTCCACGTCACTTGACCATGGTTCGCCAAACGTGGTCCGTCGCCAAAAGCCCTCGTGTGAACAGTGCGACGTTGTATTCAATCAATCAATCCTGAGTTAGACTACCTCACCGAACATGAGAAAGAGACTGTAGTTCAAGAAGGAGAAAAAATTGTCTGAAGCTGACAGAAGTGAAGAGAGACTGTCTTGCTGAATAGTGATTCCCTCTAGCATCCTTGACGAACTTTTAGAACTTTTCTAATAATTATTTCAGTTATTAATATATTGTCTTATATTTTCAGATTCAACTACAACTGTAGGAATAAGTCCAAAAGGTTGGACCTCTAACTGTAGCCGAATTCAAGGAGTCAGAAATTAAATTGATTAAGCATGCTCTCAAAGATCCTTGTTTGATAAAAGAAATTCCAAGTTGTATTTCGCCAATTTATTTCCATTTGTAGATGGGGAAGTAATAGTTCGCGTAGGTGGAAGATTAGAAAATGCTTCTGTGCCATATCTCCATAAGCATCCTGCGATTTTTTACCAAAAGGTTCAAAAATTAAGTAAACTTTTATTTTTAACAGCTTGCATACAAGACTCTTTCACGTTGGCCACAGGGATTCAGCCTAAATACTGTACGACAAAATTTTGGCCTTTGGGCGGTCGTAGCATCGCTCGTAAAACCGTTCATCAATGTGTGACATGCTTCAAAAAAGCAGACCCATTCTCTCTTCACAAATTATGGTAATTTGCCCAGTGAAAGAGTAAACATATATCGAGCCCATTTACTATTGCTGGACTTGGATTTATACGGCCCCCTTTTTAGTCAAATATAAAAATCAGAAAAAAAAAAGAGCAGAACTCATAAATTGTGTGTATGTGTATTGCTACTTAATATATTTCATTTTGTAAAATTGGTGATTTAACTTTTATTATTACATTTAAATTGTTGTGTAATCATTGTAATTAATTATGTGCTAAATTTACTTATGTATTGTGCTAATATGATATTTGGTTCTTGCATGTGAACATGGCAAGGCCGCGGGATGTTGGCGCATGCGCGCCAACGTCATGCGCACAAATGCAAATATGCTTCCTTGCACGCGCGGTGCCGGGAGTTGAGAACTTTCTGTGAAGCAGAGATGGGCAGAAAATTTCATATCATCGGCATTGAAACATTAATATGGAGACTCCTAATACTCAAGCTCCAATAAAAATTACTTAAAAATTGGCTGCGCTTGTAAATAGCATATATATGTTGTGTGGTTAACAAAAAAGTAAAAGAAATAAGCGTGGCTGGAATTGTCGATGAAACAAAATGAATAAACTAAAAATAAACAAAACTTCTTTTATTCTTTATTTACAT
>BMAU01006605.1:0-81431 GCA_019973935.1 Trichonephila clavipes
AAATTGTAGAAAATAATTGTATCCCTATGCTTTTTTGTTTACTGCTGTTTATGACTTCGCTGAGATGCGAGGAATTCCTTCGGTTGTTTGTTTTAAATGATTATTGTAAAAATGTTTATAATTGTATACTATATATATATTTCTGTATTGATTGATATTAATGTACATCTCGTTTTGGGAACGTGTGAACAGATAATTAACCATAATACTAACAGCGCTACGCGATTGGAAATTTTGTTTTAGAAAACGAGATGAGGTGTATATATGAAAAATATTTATGATTTGGAAGATATGTGTACAAATTGTAAAATATGTAAAGTGTAATTGTAATGTGTGAAAAATGTTTGTAAGAGTTTTCATTTCAGGGTGCCTGACCCTGATGTTTTGAAGAAAAGCCAGTTTTTTTAAGGTAGCTTCTGTATGCAGATGAATCCAAATTATTGTATTGGAGCAAAAATGTTTCAAAATGTAAAAATATAAATCGAAATTAAGGTCGGTTTTTGTATAACCTGGATTTTTATGGTCATTTGGTCCAAAACGCTTTTCCTGGCTGCTGCCGAATGGGGGGTACAACTTAATAAGTTACGTAAAGGTTGATCTGGAATGATAAGATCAAATATGTAAATGATAGTTTTGGTGTAATTATTTGAGTAAAGTTATTGTTGCAATTGAAAGTTAAAGTTTGGACGAATATTTAAAGGTAAAATTTGTTAAAGTAATTTCTGTCGGGCCATTAAAACCCTCGAATAAATCACGTCTTTCTTCTTGGAAGGGGTGTGACGAGGTTTTCATCGCGTTTTCTTTTAACAGTCCTCTTGGGGTTCTTTGGAGCCAGGGGCGAAAATTCTTTCCAACCAACTCCAGAAGAAGAACGAGATTATGCAAATTAGGAATCATATATAATGAAGTTTAGTGTGCGCGAAGTGGCTATGTAGTCTATGTCTAAGTGTAAGAAGTGATTGAGATAACGTTTAGAAAATACCAAAGTCCGAAAATTAGCTGCCAATACCTGCATATCAAGCTAAGGTGGGTACGGAAACCACAAGGATTAGAGCCAGATAAAGAGCCACGTCAGTAATGATAAAGAAAGTAGCTGTTTTCCTAGGATATGGCATTGGCTGCTTTGATTAAGTGATAAAGGAAAGTGTGTGAATTAGTGAGATTAAAATTAATCTGTAAAGTTAGATATAGTGGTCAATTAAGCGATTATTTGGTATTACGAGTTGTGTCTTCTCATTCAGATCTGCTTTGATTATTATTATTGTTGTGTATCGTGATTAAGTTAAGATCTTAATAAACATATATCAAGAGGAGCGTTTTGCGTGATTCCTCGTCCATTCCACAGAAACAGGTTGCGTAGATAAGGGAGAACAGGAGAACCCACGGGCTGGTGCCTCACAAATTCCACAATATTTTTTGTACGTAGTATGCTCGCTAACATTGTCGTGAAGTATTGGGCCATGCCGCCTAACAAGTGACGAACGTGTAATTTTCAATTTACATCCATTTTATCAATGTATTGGTATTATTATACACTCATGGACAAAAAAATTAGCGCACCAAGGAACAATTGCGGGATCGTAACGGGAAACTTGGAATGAAGTACATCTCGGGGGAGATACTAAATGTTTAGAAAATGCAGCGTGATTGCGCACATTACGTATAGCCGTTAAAAGGACGTATAACGTTATTCACCGTGGTATAAAACAGGACAAACAAAGCTTGTTTAGTGTGCAGATCCTTTACAAAGAAGAAGCTGAGGTAGACATGCCATTTACGCCGTTTTTAAAGACAATATGAGCAACTATCGCAGTTTGAGGGGAGAACCATCGGCGCTGATGTAAGCTGGGGGCGGGGGTCAGCTACGCACCAGCTCGTCAATTAGGCAACTCTGATTGTTTTGTGAGGAGGAGTGTTGGGGCCAGTGGATCCGAGAGATGTGATTTACGAAGACTAAGGTTGAGAACAACTCGACAAACCAGTAGCCGAGAAGACCACCACATGCGTAAAAATGCGCTGGCCCGCAGCCAACTGCTTCATCGGCTGCCATCCAGGTCAGGTAGCACCTTCATTAGGGGGCCCCTGTGTCTTCTCGAATCATTCAAAGGCGTTTTGTTGAAGGGCATTTGAGATCCGTGGAACCCCATTACTTGTGCTGCCCTTGACGCCCACCCATCCCGACGCCTCCATTGGGGAAGGGGCCGCACTCGAGGAAAGTGGACTGCAGCGGAATGAACCAGGTCATCTTTTGGCGACTAATTCAGATTCAGTCTCAGCAGTAATGACAATCGTGTTCGAGTGTGGAACCCCGTGATGAAGATGCCCCCTCAATCCTGTCTTTTGCTTTGGCAACACACCCGCTCCCACAGCTGGTGTGATGGTATAGGTTAGGGATGGTGAACCTTTATGGGTCAACGTGTCATTTTTTTCTAAAGAAATGCTTGCTGAGGTATAGACGTGCCGTCAAATAATTTTGACTTGTGATCATTGGAAAATAATAAAAATCTAAATGCTAACAACACAAAACCTTTTAAAATACAATTTGTATTTTATAGTATTAGATGTTTTAATTAAACGTGTAATTCAAATTATATAAAGTCAGATTAGTGTGATTTCTGTTGTTGCAGATTAGATGACACATAAAGCATATTAGGATTGGGTAAGATGTTACTTTCAGCAGAATACATGCTAAATTGGAATCATCTGCCAAATTGTTTCTAAGGGAGTCTTTAATGTTATTCATCTCTAAAAATAATGACTCGTAGGCATAGGTTGATGAAAATATGATTAAAATAGTATGAACCAGCTTTTCTTCAACCTGTATCTGGAATCGAATTTAATGTTTCCAAAATTTGGGTACTGTCATTTTTACTTATATTGCTTGATCTTTCTGTTTCAATTAATTCTAACTTTCCTTGTTTGAGGGAAAGTTGTTCCTTGTTACGGGAAAGTTCAGTTTATCAAATGATGTCACATCAGGGTATATAATAAACTTAAGCATTTCTGATAATTCTTTGAACTGAGAAAATCTCACTGAAAATTCCTTGTTTGAAGAATCAATCGTGGTTGATTGTTTTGATCGATGGCATGCCCAAAATATTGTACCGAGTGCCATGAATGGCACGCGTGCCAATGGTTCGCCATCCCAGGTATAGGTTGTCATTGCCTACAATACACGGTCACCCCTAGTATTGATCAGCGGCACCACACATGACAGCCCAGCGGTATGTCCATGACATCGTGCAACCACATGTGTTGTCACTCATGCAACGGCTCCTCTAGCAGCCATTTTTCAACAAGACAATGATCGGATTCCCATGGCAAGGGTGTCACAAGACTGTCTCCGTACTGTTAATACCATTCCTTGGCCTTCCCAATTACCAGATTTGTCTCCAATCGAGTATATCTGGAATCAAGTTTGGGATTCAAGTTATCGTCCCAAGTTTGGGACGGCGAGTTGGGAATCCCACGAATTTCAACGAACTAGAGGCAAGGTTACAGGAAATATGGAACGAAATGTCTCAAGACATCATACAGAACTTGTATGCCTGAATGCCCGATCGTGCCCCCGCTTCGTGCATTCGCGCTAGAGGGGGTTCAAAAGGGTAAAAAATCCTCCATTCTTTTGCCTTTTTCTCTGAAATAAATGATCATTTTTCTTTGATTTTCTAATAATTTACTTATATCAAAGTAGTCATTAGGTATGTAAAATTTCGTTTCATTTTGATGACTCCTTCTTGTTACGCTATTTTTTTTATCCATGGGTGTAGATACAGTTGGATTCGTTTCGAACAATGTTTTCAGAGTATCATATTTCACACAAGTTTTAAGTCCTAATTTTGTAGGAAAAATCAGCAGACCGAAAATTTTCAAATAAACGCTCTACTTTTCGATAATTAACAACACTCTCCTAAAATCTTTGCGATTTATATTATGTGCAGCTTTTTTTCAGCAATATTACTATGCTCACACAAAAAATTATACGAGTATTAGTTGAATTTTCTCATATCCTTACCAAGTTCAAAACAAAAAGCAAAATGACACCCTTTTGAGAAAATCTTCTTTGTTGAAATGTGATTGTAAATGGACAATACAAACTACAAATGAGGTTATGCCAAAAAACAAAGGCATAATGAAAAGAGGGTTACAAACATTCACAAGTCGGCATTTTATATGCACCAACATAATGCCTCTTTTTTATTTTCAGACAATCAGTATTCAGCAGAAGATTGATTATGATCCACTTACTTAATCTCTGAATGAGTGGTAATGTTTTCAAAAGTTTTTGTTAAGGTATTTAAGTAGAAATTCTCTCTACAATCAATTTGTATTGATTGCAATTAAATGATTATAAGATAAAGTTATTATGTATTAATTTACAAATAAAACATATTTTTTTAAGACTTGAAAATTAGTTTAGCAAATGCTTTGTAAATTATTGAGACTTGAAGTCATTGTTGTTTGCCTACTACAGTTTTTAACTCTACTTCATTTTGACATCATACCATATTCAATTAATTATTATCAATTGAATAGTCGTCCTTAAAAATATAGCATTGGTATCAGAAATAATTTTCAACATATTTTTTTAATGGAACAATTTAATTGAGTTAAAAATAACCAATCTACTAAAGAGAACTGAAATTATTTTATTCTTTTGATTAAAATATTTTCCTTTTTTAAAAATTTTCCTTTACATTCCTCAGAAGCGAGTTACAATTAATTTATTAATTATAGTCACATATTTTTTGCAAAACGTATAGTGTTGAATTTTATTAGTAGTCCACAGAATATTATACTATGTTTAAGAAACATGTACTTGTTGTTACAAAGGATAGTATTATATATATAAAGATTGTAAAAATTGCATAGTAATATTTGTGATAAAAGATATGTTTTTAATTTTAACATTCTCAAAGTTCCATATTGGAATTCTAATTTATCAATTTCTATGTATAGAAATATTATTTTAACTATATTTATCGTAATAATGTATTAGTCAGCGATAAATCCAATATATTTTTAAATTTTAAAAACTTTATTAACCATTGTATTGAACATGGAGATATCCTGCTAATTTTCTATACAATTATATTTCTAATAGCTCTCAGTGAAATGACAATTTGTAATAATATTAGCAACTTTTTAAATCAGTAATACAGTTAATTAACAGTACTTTAATATATTTAGGTATCATTGTGTATGTCTGGGAAGTCATTTTATTTTCAATAAATTTTATACCATTATTTTCAGTTTTTAAATGTATATATAGACTTAATATTATTTTATCTTAATTTGCTAATTTTAATTTTATGCGGTATTATTTATACTCCTTTGTATTTAGAGGGAAACATAACTTGTTGCTTTGTTCACGAAATAAGTTTTATCATCTAGTTTTATTGCATCGATTTTGACTCTATACTAGTGAATACTCGTAGTCTATTAAATTGTATTGTTATACACATTAATAGAGAGTATTGTGTATTGTATTTGAAATATATATATTTACATTTCTCTTAATATTCTTTCCTTTCTCTATGGTCCAGTGTGTATAGGCAAATTACTGGAGAAGGTTTACAAGTAGCAAAACTTTATTTAAATCTGCAATTATGGTTCTTAAGGCCAAGAGTTTGCTATTGTACCACTATGGCTAGTATTTCTTACCATCCTGACTGGTTATACTTAGGTTTAAAACTATTTGTATATATGTACACTCAGGAACATTCGAAATAGCGACCCAAGAAGGAAGCTAAGTACAATCGCGAAACTTTGCAAATAAGTACAGCGTAATGTGATATGCAAATGATCCAAGTTTTGTGCCAATACGCATGCTCATGCACGCCGAGGTGGCGCTACAATCAGAAAGAGGGTGCTATATAAGCCAGCGCAAATTCGAAGATTCATAAACGTCATGATTACCCGCCGATTGTAGGAAGAGTTTGGTAAGCGAAACATGCTGCAGTTAGGCGAGTTTGAGAGAGGCCTGATCATCGGGATGAAAACTGCAGGCTGGTCGACGCGCAGTGTTGCTGGCCAGGTGGATCGTTCGGAGTGTGCCTTTAGAAATTGTTGGGAGCAGTGGACACGAGAAGGTACCCACGCGTGGAAAACCGGATGTGGAGCGACCAGGAAGATCACGAGGAGAGAGGATCGAAGTATCGTGCGGCCAGCACTTTTGGACCCCACAGTGACTCGTTCAACGATACGAGCAGACGTAGGCGTAGCAATTGTTCCACAAACAATTTTCAGACACCTTGCAGAAGCAAATCTTAAATCCAAGCACCCTTTCCATGCACTCCCTTTAACACCAGAACATCGGCAACTGCGCCTACAGTAGTGCCAAGCCAGATCAATGTGGAATGTCACAGATTGGCAAAAGGTTGTGTTTAGTGATGAATCCCGGTTTGTTTTGGGGACAGATGATAACCGTGTACGTGTGTGGAGGCGCCCTGGTGAGCGGTACAATTCCCCCTACAGTGTTCTACGTTACACTGCCCGCACAGCTGGTGTAATAGTCTGGGGGGCCATAGCCTATCATAGCCGGTCCACTTTAATTGTGACGCGTGGAACCTTAACGGCCCAACGTTAAGTTCATGATATTCTTCGACCCCATGTAGGACCTTTCCTAAATAGTCTCCCAAGACCAATTTTCCAGCATGATAATGCTCGTCCGCATACAGCAAGAGTTACTCAAGACTTCCTACGTCATTTTCAGACTCTTCCATCGCCAGCCCGCTTCCCTGATTTGTCCCCTGTAGAGCACGTGTGAGATAAGCTAAAACGGCAGATGCCATCGTGTCACTCTGTACATGATTTAGAGTTGGCTGTTCAAGATTTGTGGGCCCATCTGCCTCAGGACAACATAAGGTGTCTAATCAACTCAATGCCGGACCGTGTGGGGGTATGTATTGCAGCTGGAGGTGGTCCAACGCGCTATTGAAGTTACCTTGTATTTGTGCCGTTGCACACCCTGTATTTTTTTAATTGTCTTGTTTTTGAGTTCAAGTGAATCTCTCACCTGTGTCATTATGTTTATTAAATTTCATTTCAATCCGATGCTTTCTTCTTTTTTCGCTATTTTCAATGTTCCTGAGTGTATATGTTATATATACATGCATATATATATATATATATATATATGTAATAATTTCCAGTAATTTAATCTGTAGTAGTAATAATTCTCTCTAGCATCCTTTTAATTAACTCTTTTTAATAATATTTAAACAAGCTTTAATTCTTTGGTTCAAAACTAACGCCCTAATCTGAATCGTAATCAAGTAGTATCATAAATCCCTTTCCCACCCATTTTAACCAATCAGAGTTCTTATTACAAAATAACCACGTGGACTTCACCGCCGGGTATAAATACCGATGTCTCTGGAAAGCCCGCTCTCATTTTGTCTCTCTTATCTGTAACTTGTAGCCAGCCGGCTGCCACACTTTGTGTGTTTGCCTTTTTTGTCTTTATGTTCTTTATGTAAAATGTCTGCTTCTTTTGATGTTGGAACGCAAATAGTTTATGCTCATTAAACTGGAGTTGTTATTTCAAAGGATTGACTCTTCAATGCCCTCAAATAATAAACACCAACCATCTAAAATATGATCAATCTTACAGTAATAACATCCACTCACTACGTCTTACAGTAATTATTACCACTCACCAGAAGTATTATAGAAATACACCATATATATGCATATACTTAAAGAAAACTCACATATTTTCTGTAAAAATTCTCAAAGAGTTGGAAGACATATAAATTATATACCACATTTATATGAAACCTAGCCCTCATCTATTCTAAGCCACACTGCTAATTCTCAACATATTTTTGTGAAAAAAAGAAAAACAGTACAAAATGGTTTATAGAGAGAAATACAAGACATTTTTTTTAAGAAATTTTAAAAAAATTAAATAAATAAAACACTGAATTTATCAATAAAAACTTTTAAATACATATTCTAATTGTTCTAACTATCAGTATTATGTTAATTTGACCAATCCATTGAAGTTTTATGCCTTCGATTCTAAGCCGCACCCAGTTTTGAATAGCTTAAACATTGGAAAAAAGGGCGGCTTGGATTCGAGTAAATACGGTATTTAACAATTATTGCTTTTTTATTTATTTTTACTAACAATAAAGCAATATTATTATGCTCAAAAAATTAGGGGAGCTCATAGATTTAACGAAATTACGCAAATATTTCTTCTGATAACTAAAGTAATGAAAAACATCCATTGTCTAAAATGCAGCAGAAAACAGAAGAAGAAAACTTCATATACAAATCAACGTTAATGACTTCAAAAACCAGAAAAAGGAGATAAATGAAGAAATTATGATTTCGTAAAAGCTGTTGTTTTGCGTTGTCTCAGTGGGGAAACTTGACCTTTCAGTGTTGGTTTGAGAAAAAGTGTACTGGAAATGTCACGACAACGTGATCAACTTAAATCCATGGCGTCGTGTATTATCGGGAGACTGGAATTCGTGCAATCACAAAGAACTATAGTGGATGCTGTTGAAGTGGCAATAAGTGTCATTGTAATACTGAATCGATTCGTAGACACAGAGCATGTTCGACGTCGGCCAGTACTATGTCGTCCATGGGTTACCACTACAAATAATAACCTATATATCCTTTAAACAGCTTGTCGAGACAAGACAGCCAATACGACGTGATTCAAATACAGTTTCTTTTGTAAACCTATACGGAACTTTATCACTAACCTTCTGAGTCGTCTTTTTTAGGGAAATTTAATTTCCTACCTATTTCCAATCAGCTCCAAAGAGAGGACAGGATTCCTTGTTATATATGCAGATTAGATAAAGTATTTAAGTCAAACGGAATAGTAAAGTTAGAGCAGTAGGAGAGAGAGATTGAAGCAGAAAGTGATAACAGTGAAGTTAAATTTATAATTGAAGATTTCTTGTTGGATAATTTAATCTCAAGAAGACTTGAAATTCAGTGTGGTAAATATTAATTTATATTTGGAGTCTCACTAAAGATTTATATTAGGAACGAGATTAAAGTTAAATGTTCAATAAGAACATTATAGAATATAATTCTGGGATCTCTTATCGTGGTAATCTCTGCGTGATCGATATTCTAATTGTTAATTGATTGGATCATTAAATATTTAAGTTAATTTAAAGGACATTCCCTTTAAAATACCTCATAATACTAGTTAGATATATTTGTTAATAAGTTTTTGATTCTATTTGGATAAGATAACCAAATAAAGAAAGTTATTTATAAAAATGGCTACTGGCTCTTATCTGACTCCTACTTATTCTCGTTCTCAAAGTGAGGTCCAAGGGGACCTTCACAAATCGGATGAAGGGTCTTAAGCTAAGCAATCTGAAATGGGTTTCATCCGGTTAGTCTATATGTATGTAAGCCGATGGTGTGTATTCGTTGACAGCAAGAGACACAGTTCGGCCCGAAGAAAGTGGGTTGCTGAATATAGAGTTTGGAGGCAAAATGATTGGTGTCGAATGCTGTTTACGGAAATATCTGGATTCAGTTTTGAGTGTGATATCAGACATGTTTTGGTATGGCGAGAGAGGAGCCCTTAATATAACGCAATATCCATTTAAGAAAGATTGGATTACATACTAGGCGGACGTACTGCCCTATATACGAAATTAGAACAGAATCCAGAAACTATGCAGCTCATCTTGTGGAGAAGTTTCTTGAAGTTGAAACAATGTGGCGTATGGAATGTCCAGTATGTCCTCCTGACCTAAATCTTATCCAGCATGCTTGGGATTCATTCGATTGACGCATTCAGCGAAATCACTGTCTTCGCTTATTGTCCGAAACGTGCACTCCTTGAAGTGTGGAACTGTATACCCCAAAGTCTCACCTATAGCCTCATCATATCCATGCTAAACAGATGTGCGACAGTCTTAGCAGTGAGGGGGAACCCCACACCATATAAAACATACTATATCAATTCTAAACAATCATTTTTCTGTCACTTACATGTATCCAAATAGTTGGTCTAAAGCAGAATTTCATATTTTTTATGGCATTCCAAGGATTTATATTTCCATTATAATTGTTTTTTGCTTCTTTTTTGTATATAGAGCAGTGATTCTCAAAGTGGGGGGGCGCGAGCATAACGAAAATTTAAAGATTTTTTTTTAAAAAAATAACCGGAATGAGAATTAAAACAAAATACTTTCTTCCATAAAAAAAACACTGATATAATTTACGTTTATCATCTGGCGTTTTTCCGTCAGCAAATAGCTATCTTTGATCCCAAAATCAAATTCAAGAAAAAAAAAACATTTTGTTTAATTTGCTGTATTTCCACAATGAGAGATTTTTTTATTACGTTTTAACGTAAAATATTACTCGTTAAAAGAAAAAATGAAACCCATACCCTGAGAAAAATTCTAAGAAGATAAAGAATTCATCACTGTAATTATTATTGAAATACTGTACATTAGTTGTAGAAAAAGAAAAGGAAGACATGATTCACTTTTCAGCCAAGCTGCATTTGCTAATCATTTGATTGACATTCAAACTTACTGGTATTTTTAGTGTTCTACAGAGTGTTTTTTTCCAGGTATAGAAGTTTAAGTTGGCATTACTTTCCAAGATGGCGACCGATTTAACAGCTGTCAAGTGATTTATTCTCAGTATGGTTTGGCAATTCATCATGAATAGACTCACGCCTGAACAACGCTTTCAAATTTTGCAATTTTATTTCGAAAATAATGATCGATTTTTATAAGTGAATTTTGTTTAGCGATGAAGTGCACTTCTGGTTGAATGGCTACGTCAACAAACAAAACTGCAGCATTTGGAGTGAAGCTAATCCACAAGTGTATGTCGAAACAACGTTACACCCAGAAAAACTGACTGTTTGGTGCGGTTTATGGGCTGGTGGAATCCTTCTTCAAAAACGATGAAGGCCACAACGTTACAGTCAATGGTGATCGGTATACAGCCATGATTACTAACTTTTTCGTTTCTGAATTGAACAATCATGATGTCCAGGAGCTGTGGTTCCAACAAGACGGCTTAACATGTCACACAGCTCGTGCCACAATCGATTTATTGAAAGACACGTTTGGTGACCGCCTAATTTCACGTTTTGGACCTGTGAATGTGCCTCCAAGATCTTGTGATTTAACACCGCTAGAACTATTTTTTGTGGGGCTATGTAAAGTCATTGGTCTCTGCGGATTAGCCACAAATGTTGGACCATTTGGAAGACAACATTCACCATGTTATTGCCGATATACGGTTACAAACGTTGGAAAAAGTCATCGAAAATTGGACGTCCAGATTGGACTACATCCGAGCCAGCCGTGGCAGTCCTATGCCAGAAAATCATATTTAAAATGTAATGCCACAACATTATCTTTCGAATAAAAAAAATCATGTCAATCGAATAATAAATTGTTTTTTTATTGCAATTTAAAGTTCTATACCTCTAAAAAAACACCCTTTACATTAGTTCCATCCCATCTTTTATGTGTTTGTTTTTCGCTTAGTGAATTTGTAAATAATAAAGAGTTTTACGATATTTGGAAAAGAATTGATTGATTTTTAAAGGATTATTAGATCATCCGTATTTTTTCTGAATACACTTTTAAACCGAGAGCGGTGCCGCGGGGCATCTGTGATCTCTATTGAAGGAAGTTGAAACTTATCAAGCAAAAGAAGAACCTGCTGAAAGAATGCATATTATTCATGATTGAGTTACACGATGAACATGAAACACACGAAAGGAAAAAATTTTCAAATGCTTCCTAAAGAAATCTATCAACTTAAAATATGAAGCCATAAGTGTACCACAAGGTTCAGTTCGCCTTGTCAAAAAGACACAAGAAAAAAAAGTTCAACTTGCTGTTTGTGGATCACCAAAGGTGTCACGAGTTCGAGCCCAGTACCACTAAAAACCCACCGTGTAAAGGAGAGATGCACGTTAAATCTGTCGAGAGCTCAAATGTCAACTTGTTTGAGTGGTGTGGTAGTTAAAAGAGGCCAGTTCAGATATCATCCTTGTCACTTGACCATGGTTCAAAATTACGAGGTCCGTCTCCAAAAGCCCTCGTGTAGCTGAACAGTGCGACGTTAATATTCACTCACTCGATCATGAAAGATCATTAAAACTACAATAACTTGGAACAAAATATGACAGCTTTCCCAGCAAATAACATTTCTGTAATATTAGTGAAAAGTGTCTCTGATTTGCGTCCTTTATTAAGGTCTTGTTAGTTCAGTTTTATTGGATTTTTTCTCAAATCATCAAAGAAAAATTGAATAGTTCTTGAAAGCCGGTAAGTATACTTTCTCTTAACTAAACTATTCACTGGAATTTTCCGATTTGTATCGTGTACAGTAAAAATAATTATTAACAAATGATTGGGTTGACTGAGTCCCCCCGCACTACCATTAGCCTTAGTATCAAGCGCGTGCCTGCTCCCAGGTTACAACATTTTGAAGTCTTTTCGTTTTAAATATTAAAAAATAACACAATTATTCTTCATCTGAATTTTATATTCTTTTTCATTATTTAACATTAATTCTTTGAGGTTTAAAATTACAGTTCTTTTAAACAGTTATTTACATTTATAGCATTAATCTAAAAAAAAATCATTTTACATTTTTGTGTACAATGTCGTGCACGCAGTTTTATTCTCCTTACAGTTCAGCTATTATATCAAGAATAATGTTTTATTTTTTTAAAAAATGAACTTGTGCGAAGAGAGAGCCGGTGTTTCAGCCAGTATTCGTTTAATGTATCAGTACTTAAGAAGGTATTTTATAAATAATTTCTTATTACTAAATTAAGAACAAGTTTAATAATTATTAGGGACCTCTATGGGATAGTCTTGTCAAAGTTTTTCAAAGGAAGGTTTAATATCAGAAATTGACACTCTGAGTTATTTTTCTATATTTAGCTGAGATCTATATTTTGTCTTCAAAGCAGCCACCGCAGAAAATCCGGTTTAACAAAGGTAAGGTGTTGAAAATGGTAATAGTATACGCAGTGCTTTTGTTTTCAGTACAGATAATTCCTCATCCACCTCTACCCCAAATTCAAAGAGCGATTTATTACAAAATTGCCTTTTAATTTTTCACTGGATGTGAAATCTATGAAGATTTCTTCTTCGGAAGTTGAGAGCCCTTCTGGAGTATCTTGAAATAGATCCCTAATCCACTCGTAACTTGCTACCAAGCTGTCCTCATCCAGAAAATACTTTTTAAAATTCTTTGCCAACATAGCTAAATGATTTTACATGTTTTAAAAATAACTTTCACATGTTGTTCTACAGATTTGTAAGTTTTAACACAAATCGAGCTGGGGCTTTTTTTCCATCATTTACTTCAGTAGTGGTAAATCCAAAATTTAAGTATTTTTGAGAAGATCGCCTTGATTTAATTTTCGGAACCATGCTCGTTCGTCTGTGTACTTGTTGATTCTTTATTATGGTCGAATGTTTGTTTACGACTTAAAAATGTATGTATGATATTGTTTTAATCTACTGCCGTAAATACTTAATTACCGTGAATTTCAATTAACGTGTAAATTAAAAAAAAATGTTCATTCAAGCTAGATTCGGTAGCTATAGGAGTATCGAGTCGACCAAAACTGACTGGAATTGTACGAGGAAAAGCATTTTTACATGTTTTGCGCAGACGTCCGATAGGTTGCCCAGACTCACGCAAACGTACCCTATAATGCCAGATGTGATGGATATGATTGAGAGCAACATAGACTATTCTTTTTCTAATGACATTTGTACTTTGAGAAATGAATGCTGAAAAAAATAAATCTTTAATTAAATATATCATTCTGCGATCTGTTCCAATCTAAAAATTAGAGAAAGAAAAATAACATAATAATAAGTAAGTAATATTCATTTAAAGTAATTTTCTTAAAATATATATTACTTAAAAGTTACATATACAAAATTTAATATACTTATCGTATTAATGTGTACGGTGGTTTATAATTAAGATCGTATTGTAACTTTAGCGTCTCTCTCTCAAAGTGCATTTTTATTGCAGTAAATACATTATTGTTGCACACGGGGGGTGGCGACAAAAATTATGATTGAAAATTGGGTCGCCAGTATTGAAAGTTTGAGTAACACTGATATAGAGTTTTGTTACACCTGTACTCCCCATTTTATTCTGATGCATGGCTATAGTGCAACGATCTCCTCACTATGCTGCATGTTCCATAATTATTTTGAGCAGTGTATTTAAGTATAACTACATTTGATTTCAACACTTTTGTGTACAACTATTATTATTATAAAGCTTTTGTTTTCTGTCAAGGAATCAATGAATGTACTCTGATTAACATTGCCCTTTTAATGAACCGTAATCCTCATTCAAAGGGACCTGAAGAATTTTCTCCAATAAGAAAGGCAAATAAAATGTTTTCGTTGAATATAACAAAGGTAATCGAAGTTATTTTATAAAGAAAATGGTGCATTCAAGCTAAGGTATGTTAATCAACAAAAAATAGTCTAAGAAACTGATTATATAATGGTACTTTATATATACTTACGCAATGATTGAATTATTTTCGCAAAAACTCTTAAGGAATTCGAAAATGAAGATAAACATAAAATTAACATTCTTGAACTCTTCATGATCTGCATAAATTTTAGGAACCTAAATAAACAGTTCTGAAGTCAAATTGCCTCAAGTTTTCCACTATTTTCTCTGAAAATTGATTGTTTCCAAGGTGATTTTTACCTGTTCATTTCATTCGTTTTTAAATGTCGTCAATTCAGATGTACTTTTTATCTATTTTGTAGAGGCTTATTTCTGCCATAATGTATCCCATGTAACGGTTCATGAACTGATATATTCAAGGAAGTAAAAATTGCAGAAAATACTTAAAACATAGGTTGTCCGACACGAATTATTTAAGATTCCTTCCGTGGGACGTGCGATTTGAGGTATCCTTTAACTTGCGACAACTTTTTTAAAAAAATGGAGATATATGGATTTTTTGTGGTTTTTTTAATGGTTTGGCACATTTAAAGAAAAATATGCTGAAGTTAGGAAGAGAAAAGGAAGTTATTATTACTAAAATGGGAAAAAATTAAAAAAAATTAACATAAACGGGGCTTATATTTTGTACTAAAAGTTTATGAACTTATTTTAAAATTTTTAATCCTGATGTGTTGGTATGTTGTTCATTTTTGAAATGACCTTCTCAGGATAAGATATATTTTAATTTTTACTAAAACTAGAGTACACTTTATTTTAGTTATTATATAAAAATGCTTAAAAAAACAATGATTATATTCACATAAGGGACTGTAAATTTTGTAACAAAACAGTTATTGATAAATATGAAGGGGTTAAAACACTTGTACTATTATTTAAAACACACACAAAAAAATTCAGTTGATTATTTTCAAAACTTTTTAAGCAATCGCTATTTCCGTTTGAGCATTTTCAAAAAAACCCCACACATTTCGAATAAAACGCATTTTAAAGTATGACATCTTGCTTAAAGTAACGACATCTGCTCTTTTACTAAAACACTTGTAGTTTTTGTTCTAGTGAACGGAAAATAATACACTTGGTATTTTTAAAAAGCTTATAAGATGGCCTATAAAATAGAATGATAAAAAATTGTCTATTTCTGGCAATATTTATGATTTTAGGGTAGTTGGATTCCTTAAGCTGAGAAACTCAGTTTCAGACATTTGTGCTCACACGAACTCTCCAGGAAGCGTGAATCTATTTTGTTACAGATTTATAATTTTCTTTTCAAATTTTTCTTTTTACTCGAGGCACCCTGACTCGTGGAACCCAGGGTCTTAAAGAAATAAGTTCAAAAGAACAGATGATCTTCATGAACAGTAAGAACTTTTCATTCCCACATTCCTCCACACTACAAAGTTCAAATATCACTGAGAAAATAACTGTAAATGGTAGAAAAATAACCTTCAGTGTAAAAGGACATTTGGTTGACTTGGCTCAAAGTTCTCCAAACTGCATGAGTTAAGAGAATCAGGCGCCAGCATTTCTTCTGGCCACTAATGTGTCTTTTTGTTTAACAAACTTTTTCCATACAATTGAACTATTGACAATAACATAACTTAACCCAGTAGTTTCAATAACTATAAATGCAACTATTTGCAAAGTAATTTCTTTCAACTTTTTCTTTAAAAGAATTATCAGTTTTACAGCAAACTTTTCTAAATCAATTTTTAATTGCTTTGTATTTATCAAATCTTGTAGATACTTTTAAAGCTCGATTTAAAAAAACCTAAATTTTATTTTTTCCATTCTAGGTTATTTTCTTTTCTATTTTAAAAACAATAATCATACTCAGAATTTTGTGTTTTAGAAGTAATTTTAAAATAATGTAGAATAGGTGTTGAATATATATATGTATATATATATATATATATATATATATATATATATATATATATATATATATATATATATCAATTTTTTTAAAAAAGTAGTATTTGTTTTTCTTATTCATGAAGGTCGTAAAAATTTTGTCGTCTTGAATGAAACTTGCCGCCTGCATAGCAACCACCGAAGGTAAATTAACGAAAAGTTGGCATCCACTCCCATTTAATGTGCAAGCTCTAATTTACCTTAGTGTACTACTGTTATAACCGCGGCGATGGTAAATTATCCGCGAAGAAAAAAAATCCGCTGTGTGTGTAATTAGCTTGAGGTTTGAAAGATGAGAAGGTGATTGCGTTTTTTATTTTTAATTCTAGAAGCGCGAGGAGGTGCCGAATGATTTTTAATGTTATAATAAAACCATCTGTGGTGTTATAATTTTGGAACTGAGTCCTGGATAAGAGTAGCATCATGAAGCGCCCGTTGATTATCCTTGGAATGTACCCGACGTTAACCTTTCTGAAGAAACAGTGAGTGTTCTATAAACGCCGCACTTGAAAGCAACCCCTTCCGAAGGAATAGAATGGAACTTGTTCATTATTCCTTTGACATTATAGAACAATATTAAAATGCAGAATTTATTGTTTATCAAATGGAAAATTTCTGTGTGTTTTTAAGATGTCGTATACAATCAGAAAACTAAAACCGCTGCACAACAGCCAAAATCTGAATAAAAAAGGATTCGATTAGCTCAACTCTAGAAAGAGATGGAGCTCCAAAGAGTTATGAGCTACAATCATCTGATGAAATCTTGAATTATTTGGGGTTTACCAGTTTTGAACAAGCGTCAACTCAGCTAGTAGTATATTAGAAGCTTCAAAATATTAACGATATCTGTTTATTTATAGAGGCGGACAAAAGGGCTTTGGAGGAATAATCGCTGCATTTTCTGTTTAATTGGAAATCGACTCGAAGAGAACTGCAAGGTAGAACCACAAGAAGGTGGTTTTTTTTATTTAACTAACGTGAGAAAGGTGTCAAGTAACTTTTTAAATGATAAAATAAAACTGTTTTATCAGATATGCATACACACCTGCACGCATGCACTCATGGGTGGGGGAGTGTCCAGAAGTCGAAAGTAGCACATAATGTATTTTACATATTAAATTTCATTTTGGGGGACTGTGAGGTTCAGACGATCCATGTGATATAATCGTTATTTACTCATTAATAAATAATGACAAATTTTCAAATAGCTGGGGCATTTGTTCAAGATCTACAAAATCAATCCTTCATATAAAATACTGTGATTAATTATGTTCTCTGAATCCTATCCTCTATGCAGTTTTGATTGGTTCTGGTAGTTTTTTTTTTATATAAAGTGTCTGTTGTTTATTACATCTCCATTTCACTGCTCCGTAGTGTGAATGGTGAATCTTGTAAGGTGAAAGTCAATGGGGGAGGTGTAGGAACAAGGGATTATCCTAGAGAGAGAGAAAGCAAATATTCCAATACTAAGTGGAATTTCCACTGATTCCAACAGCTTTGTCTAATTTGTTTATCAAATCAGATTGGTTGATTTTTGTTGCTTTATATGCCACACTCTATTTCAGGGAAATATCAGTATAATTTGTATTTTTTCATTTAATGACGTCAAATGATTTGAGAATATTTTAAAATTTATAATAACAAACTTATAAAATGCTTAGCATGCAGTATTGCCAACTAAATATTTTAATTAATTTAATTTGTTCGGTAATTAATATGCGTTCTAGCTTTTTTTTCTTTCTAATCTAAGTATTAATATATTTTTTGAATGATCATTTCACGTTACAGGTAAAATTAATTCTTTTAGAAAAGGATTGCCACTTATTTTATGGGAACAGAATATGGCAAACTCTTAGAATAGAGTTGAGAATCTGGCCTGACAGACGTGAAAAAGATGCAAACACACTAAGACGATGAGTGATGAGCACCACAATAAAAAATATAGAATGAGAAATGTGCTTCTTTCACCATAAATGTTCATGAAAAAGAATAATTAAATTCCAAAAATTTTTACCTGTAACCATGGTTTCCATACCCAATGAAAACAAGGAGAGGTCTTACATCGTCTTATATTAATTGGTATCGGAAAGGCACAGCGGTCATTTGGCACAGTTATATTTTGGAAGTCACTGCAACGCACCAAACGAGTTTGAAATCCTTTACCACAAGAAGTAGAGCACTAAAATGAAAACAAATCTTAGTTTCTTTTTGGGTGCTTTTGCAAAACTATTTTACATTTTTGAAGACATTATTTTTTTGTACTTATGAGCTTCTGTTTTCTTTAATAATAGGGGCGTACCTTACTCCAATCCCCTAATATCCAATAAGGACATATTTCTAAATTGCATTGAGATGTATTCATCGGTTTCTTTCGTACATCGCAATTTGCACTGTGTTTCCCCATGCTATCATAACAAGCGACTTGTCTTCGTCGAACTCCTCCTCCACAAGATTTAGAGCACTGAAATATCACAAATAAATTTTTCATTCACAAATAATTATTTATTGAATTAGTTGTGTGAAAACAACCTCACTGGATTAAAACAGAGAAATTAATATTTTAAAAAAAGAGGGATTTACTCACGAATCTTCTCAATCGTTAGATTTGATTACAATTTTTAAATTAGCATAACACTTTGAAGTTAAGCTAGGGCCATTGGAGATGGGCTTTATAGATTTTTTAACCTCGGTCAAATGACGAAATCAACACCAGAACTGGCTACCCACTTTCCAAATTTCCACAACACGCCTACGTGAGGACTTTGAGCCGACAGATTTGTGAAGATCCCCTTGAATCTCACTTTGAGAACGAGAATGATTTTGAGTCAAAGAAGAACCAGTAGCCATTTTAATGAATAACTTTCTTTATTTGGTTATCTTTCCCAAATAGAATCAAAGACTTTTAATAACAAATAATTTAAAATAGATATATGAGGTTTAAAAGGGACTTTCCTTTATATTAACTTAAATATTTAATGATCCAATCAATTAACAATTAGAATATCGATCACGCAGAGATTACCGCAATAAGAGATCCCAGAATTATATTCAATAATGTTCCTATTGAACATTTAACTTTAATCTCACTCCTAATATAAAACTTTAATGAGACTTTAATTATAAATCAATATTTACCACACTGCAGCTCAGCTCTTCCTGAGATTAATTTATCCACCTAGAAATCTTCAATAATAAATCTCTAACTTCGCTATTATACCTTTCTGCTTCAATCTCTCTCTCCTACTGCTTTTTACTTTACTATTCCGTTTGACTTAAATACTTTATCTAATCTGCATATATAAGAAGGAATCCCTGTCCTCTTTTTGGAGCTGATTGGAAATAGGTAGGGGAATTAAATTTCCCTAAAAAAGACGTCTCAGAAGGTTAGTGATAAAGTTCCGTATAGATTTGTCACAGATTTAACGGGCTTCAACCCTTCTATTTGGCATCTTTCATATGGCTTTTGTTCTTCTGAAAAATGTATGAACAGGCATTTATATTGGTACATTTAGATGACATTTGAATTATATTCAAAAGACAAAAATTAGAGCCTTAACGTATTTTTCCTCTTTTTTTAATTCACTTCTGTTGTTTGAATTAAAATCGCAACTTGTATGTCCAAAAAATGAACAGATTTTAAGTGGCAAACTAAAACAAATGAAATGTTAATACATAATTATTCATATAATAAATACTATTTTTTTCATTTTCATTTTCCATTTCATTTAAGTATTGGTTACTCATTTTGTGTCTTTAAATATTAAATTGTCTTAATTATTAAAAGCCATAGTTCATACTGTTTTTTCCTTTCTAGATATATCAGTAAATTAGAATTTTTCAATTGTTAGAATATGTGTTGATTTTTTTTTCAGCGACATTTCTCACATGCTTTAGAATTTGAAGCTTTAAATTTTAACTTAAAATTTAAGAATGTAATTTTTATGTTCATAAACTCGGTTTCTAAAGCAAAATTTTACAGTTAATTCTAGAGTACATATTAGAAAATGACATTTGATACATATAAAATTTTCGAGTGAAAAAATTCGTTTTTCCAAGATTTAGTGAATTAATAAATGTATATTATACAACCTTTCCCCAAAGACCAGTCCTCCAGTAGTATTCCAATCCATGTTCTCCCTTTTTATGAGCGATTTCTTGTGAAGACTGGTTTGGACAGGATTTGGTATGACACATTCTTTCTTCCTTTGGTTTGGAGTTGAAATCACACCCAGCATCTGACGGCGTTCTATCAACCGGTGACGTGCAGAAAACAGATCTAGTTTGAATTCCTGAACCGCAAGTTACAGAACACTGGAATGAAAAAGAAATCCATAGAAGATGTATCTTTCCTTAAGAAATCATTTTTTTGAGCCTTAACAGTTGGACCCTCTATATTTATTAACAGGGGATGTTCTCATGAAAATGACGGAAATGTAATTCTCGAAAAACAATTAGATCGCAATTTTTGTAATGAATAACATAAGTAGTAACATTTGTTAAAGTATTCTAAAAAAGCATCTTCTTTGATGATTTAAAAATTATTTAATCTTTTTATACACATTAATTTATAATTTTTTTTCATTTTCAAAATAAGGTCTACCCGAATATGTGAATACATTTCTCAAATAAAAGTTTGCATTATGATATTTGGAGAACAAAATGCTATTTATACACATTAAGTAGAATATGGCTTATCCCTACTAGTCTCAAATGAGTCAAATTCAAAACATTAAGTTCCAAATTGTGCAACAAGTCCTTCTCAAACTTTGAAATAGGATGCTTGTTTTAAAAATGGTTAATTCAATCCAGTCTAACAGATTTTATCACAGACAATTTCAACAGTTCTTGAATGATTTGGAAGTTGAACAGGGTGAGTTGTGTATTACGTGAGAGTTAGTTAAATGAACCGAGGGCGCCTGCTTTCTTTGAAGAGTCAAGTTGAACATTTCATGGTTTCTAAAGGGAGATATTTTCACGAGTTGAAAGAACTTATTCAATGATTTGACCCAATGCTTATTGTGGGTAAAGATCTACTGGTTCATAATCTTTAACTTTGTGAAAGCTTTTTGAGACAAACTTAATTGTTTGGAAAAGTCAGTCGCAAGTTAAGAATTCGATTTATTTCTTAAAGTTGAAGGAGTGTATGAATACAACATGGAATCCAAACGATTATGTGCAGTGAATTTCAAATTTGAAAGAGGAATTCAAAAGGAAATTTTCCACTTTTTTCATGAGAATGAAATTTTTGTGACAGTGTCATTATCAGTAGACACTATAAGTGTTGCACCTGGACTTGAATTAGAGTTGAGGATTAGAGAGTTATATATATATATATATATATATATATATATATATATAGATAGATAGATAGAAGGCAGCGTGACTTAGCAGAAAAATTCAAGTTTCTTGAAAATTCTACATTAATCGATTTTTATTCGAAATACGTGATCAGTAACTATACAGGAAATCGTAAACATGGGCTTTGTTCATTTCTTCTATCTTTGTCAGCACCTACATCTGAGAACAGTGTTTTAGTAAAATGGAGAACATAAATATAAAAACAAGAACAAGGTTGACAGACAAACATAAGTTTGACAGACATTTTTAAATTTCAACTCTACAAAATAAACCGAATGTTGAAGCTTTTAATCAACAAAAACAATGTCAAGTTTTACATTAAGACTACCAAAGTTAACTACACTCCCGTAATGCAAGTCTTTTTTAATTGTAAGCGTATTTTTTAACATCGTTCTTTACTAATACATTCTAATCTTCATTATTTTCATAGTTAAAAAAATACAAAGTATTTTAATTCGACTTCAATTTAACTTTTTTTGGATTCAATATAAATATACAAACGTGTAACACACACACTATCCTTAGAAATAATGATAGTTATGTAAAAAGACTCCTCCCTTTTTTATATAAATTTTCTGACTGCACTATTATTTGACAAACACGTGACCCACGGACCTTTGTGAATTTATTGATGTAGCCATCGAGCGTGAAAGGTTGATAAACTATAAATTTTATTGTTATTGCCATTTTTTATGGTGAGTTTAGAAAAACATGTTGTATCTTATTTTTTGGAGGCCAGTGTAGCTTTTTTCCTAACAAATAATTTGCAAACGCTTTTCTAGTTGAACTTAACATAGAGAGAAGTTGAAACGAGTGAAAAATTTACAAAATTCTAGTTCGAATCCGTTTCAATTTCATTTGAGTTCGAAATTGTTCTGCTAGTAATAATAATCACCTCTCTTGACGTACTCGAAGAAAGCCGTTCTATGTAAAATATAAATTTAAATTATAAATTTAAAAATAATGCTCTTCCTTTGGGAAAAACGTGAGCTCATTTAAGTGCCTTGAATGAAATAGAGTAAGTCTGCCCTCTGCCGAAACTTTTTTTAAATTTTTTCCTCCAATGGAAAATCCCGAACACAGGCAGGTAACTTTTAAAAATGAAATCCAATCTTTGTATCTCTACCTCACTCCACTTTTCTGTTGTCCAGCGTCCACAACTATGTAAGTGACAAGTTCTTGCATGGCTGGGTCTCTGTAAACGATGGCACTTTCTCTCAGGCAAAACTAGTTCATTTGACAGTTGAATACAAATCACTTGACGATACATCCAACCAGCACCACAGGTGGAAGAGCACTGAGGGAAAGAAAATATTTCAATTTTCATTTCATTCGAATAGGAAATCTTTTTGATTGGGTAATACAAATATATATAAGATATAGTAAGAATATTTTTTAAATTCTTTTTTAATACAATAATTTAAAGCCTGTTTCAAAACCTCCAATGAAGAAACAGATAGAAGAGTATAGAGTTAGTCAGAAATGAATAAAAGTGCAATAATACCTCGAACTTACTAAGTGGGACTGAGTGATGATCGAATTCGAGTCAGTCGAGGTATAATTTCACATATAAATACGGATAAATTATTTTAGTAGGGCCGGAGACAAAAAAAAAATAATTTAGGAAAAATGTTTAATAAAAGCATAGTTGACACGAATGCAAAATCGCAAACCGAAACTATTTTGATGTAGAAAGTTTCATAAAAACTAACAAAGTAGTCTACCGGTTCAAAGTTTTTGAAGTCATACTTCTTTTGGGGCGTTAGGGAAGAAGTATGAGGGTCAGTTTTTACAATGCGTGCGCACACCGCGTCATGGATGTGACGCAAAACCATCACGGATGCGAAAATGCTTTGTCTAGAAATATACAGAACGGAACAGATCATTCCCGCCTTCGAAATTCTCCAAAAAAAAATATTTCTCTTCGCTTCCCTGGAGAAGGGGGCACCCGGGCTTGAACCGGAGGCCTCTCGATCAGCAGTCAAATGCTCTACCAATGAGCTACACACCATCACGGATGCACACGCATACCTTCACGACACCGATGCGCGTGCACAGCGTTGTATAATATTTTAACATGCCTCTTTTTTGGTGCTATGGGACTGATATTTGAGGGATCATAATAACTATTGTTATAAACCATATCTGTTGGGATGCATTCCCCTCTCTACAGCTTTTTGGACAATATCTCGACACACGAGCCTCACAGTCCATTCGGACATGGCTCATTTGATCCTTCTCTATCTGCTCTTCCAGTTATTATAGATTCATGTGAGTGTGTGCTCATAGGAGGGGGGCTACTTCTTCCAGAGTTTTTATCTGTCTTAAACTTTTTAAATTTGTTTAAATTCACAATATCTTGGCTCCTGTTCAAGTATCGGACTTATGAGATTTGAACCAAGTGCTCCACTCGTCGAGACCCATCCAGTCATCTCCTTCATTCCCATTGCGTAAGCATGGGGAGGGCTTAAGCACTAAAATATCATGCTCCTATGTTAATCCTATGGGGACTGGAAAAAATTTCACCCCTCCTAAGGAATTGAGCTTGGAACTTGATTTTTGGTGGTCCGCCATATTTTTGTATTAGCACGAGCTTTACGTGAAATTGCCCCCCCCCTACAGGGCTCCTCCAGAAAAAAATCGAATCATATGCCACCTTGGTCGACCGCACCGGCTGGATTCGATTGTTCTTTCTATGAGCACCCTAGTTATATTTTTTCTGGACCATAGTCTCATTTCTTCACCTATATTTAACATTTTAAAATTATTTTAAAGTTATAATTTTTTTTAAAATCCCACATAGCTCCGAGGATTTTTGAGATTCGTTAATGAAACGCGAACCATAGGTTCTCCTCGTTGAGCTATTTCATCTGTTTTAATTCGTGTGTAGACAGTGGACTTAGGGGAGGCGTTATCACTAAAATTAGAATCCCCATGTTGTTCCTATGGGGTTCGATCTTTTGATGACGTAACGATATTACAGAGATAGAAGGATGAAATTTTGGGATCACCTACTAATTTGTATATCGTTGGGATGTACGTGACCATTTACATCACAGTTGTCCCTCCCAGGGGGAGTTCGTTTCCTTTTCCTTTCCCGAGCTAGCACCACCCCATTTGCTATTACAGAATCCGGACCGGTTCGAATGGATTCCTTTTGTGTTTCCTCACTACCAGACCCAGTTTCGAGTTTCTGGGTGTCCTGCTTCTATTTTATTTAAATGTTTTAATTATTTTAAAAAGATCATAACCCGGGGCTCTTCAGGAGAATGTCTTAATTTTCTCAGGAACAATTCTTCCCGCCGAGATATTCAATGTGAGGTCTCAGGTGTCACATTTGGTTCAACTCATCTTCAGGTACAGTCTGCCGAAACACCCTCCCATGTTATTGGTCCTATTGCCCCTGTGCAGGGGTGTTTAAATTTATTTAAATCGTGATTATCTCGGGTTTGGCTGGTCCGATTCACTGAAGGTTAGTGTCGTTCAACTCTGCTCGTGACCGCCTTTCGTCCTTGGCCCAGCTTGCCCTGCTCAAGATTTATAGAAATATTTCAATCTTGTTAAGCCAAAGAAGTATGACTTCTTACGTGCGTACATAAGTACACACATACTTTTTTTTCTTGGACAAAATTTCTCGTAGCATGCTGATAATGTTTTTTTTTATTCCTTATTTTGTTGAAAAAAATGCGCTCTTTATAGGAGTCTATATTTTCTAAATTTCGATTCAACTGACAATTCCCTACCGTCATTCGACTTTCCGATTAAACTAGGACAAAAGACTCTTGAACATCCTGCTTACGCATTTCTATGAACTCATCCATTGTGTTGAACGATCCACAAATTCTTCAATCACTCAACAGGAAGAGGGAGTGAGTAATCGAGTTGTGTAGCGCTCAAACAAAAGATGAATCGACATTTGAAAATCACATTACTCCAGGTATACGTAAGTCGAGGTATTAGTACACAATTATTTTTCTTCCATAGAGTAACTGTTATTATTTTTGAGGCTTTTAAAGGTTGAATTCTAGAGATAGCTTTGATTATAATTGAAAACATTATCTACCGATGACCAGTTCCCTGTCCTCCATTCCAGTCCTCTAGCCTCTTCCTCTTCTGGCAGAGGGGCAGGAATAATATTTTCCAAGACATGATTCGACTTGAAGACACATACTGGGAGTGCACACGTTTCCACATGTGTAGGCTTTGATAACTCGTCACAATTCTCTGAAGGCAAGTTATTTAATCTACAAAAAACACGACGCTTTCGAACTCCATTTCCACAGGTAACTGAGCACTGTAAACATTGAATTTATATAGAATAGGAAATATACCGAATGAATATAAAAAATACAGAATTATTTATCAGTCATTTATTCTCTTAGAAAAATAGATTATTTTAACTCTACTCAGCATTTATTAACTAAAAAAATGTAATTAACAAACGAAAGGAACTTAAAAAATGGTTCTTTCTTTGATATTCAGTTAATTGAAAACTACTTTTGGAAGACATGTATAACCGTTTTGAAAATGGACAAAGAAAAATTATTTAAATTTTTCACTTATTCTTTAAAATAGAATACTTCAAAACATGTTTTTTTACCCTTTGACGTGTCTCGAAGAGTTTAAAGAAATATATACCGTTTTGAATTTTTCATTAAATCTTCAATTCCAATGCAAAATTCGAATACTTTTGTTTTCCACGAACATTGGAAAAAATGGCATTTAAGATGCATTGCCCCTTGTAGGAAAACAAAAAAGAGTCATCGCCGTTGCATAAGTACAGAAACACTGAACATTTTGAATTGTATGATATATAAAAAGTAATATTCGCGCGCGCGCGTGCGGCGTTAATTTGTATGTCTTATTCAGTGATAAACAATACTGATGAGTTGATTGTTAATTAATGTCACAAAACGAGAGATGTTGGCAACGGCCTTCATCCTATTCAACTATGGTCAAGTACGGAAACAATTGAGTTGGCAAACCAATCTCCAAACTTCCACACCATGCTAACGTGAGGACTTTCAGCCCCGATAGAATGATAGGGCATAAAACGCTCCACACGAGTAGTTTAGAAACTTTTTTGGGATCGTGTACCCTTTGATGAATATAATTAAAAGAAATACCCCAGATATATAAACATGACTTGAAGTACCTCTAAGTTGATGTGTTTGTGATTGATATGAATAATGAAAAGTCATGCGTTTATCAAATGATAGTTCATTCCAAGTATTCAATAAATCGTTCTAGAGCCATGACGAGAGGGGAGTCGTATTACAGCGTCGATTGTGAAAGAGTACCGTTCGTTCATGGGGTTCGAGTAAGTCAGCAGAAGTCGAATGCACTGGGCAGGAAGCTTACCCCAACTGACATGTGTATATATATACAGAGTGTTTTTTTCCAGGTATAGAAGTTTAAGTTGGCATTACTTTTCAAGATGGCGACCGATTTAACAGCTGTCAAGTGATTTATTCTCAGTTTGGTTTGGCAATTCATCATGAATAGACTCAAGCCTGAACAATGCTTTCAAATTGTGCAATTTTATTTCGAAAATTATGGTCGATTTTCATAAGCGAATTTTGTTTAGCGATGAAGCGCACTTCTGGTTGAATGGCTACGTCAACAAACAAAACTGCCGCATTTGGAGTGAAGCTAATCCACAAGTGTGTGTAGAAACACCGTTACATCCAGAAAAACTGACTGTTTGGTGCGCTTTATGGGCTGGTGGAATCCTTCTTCAAAAACGATGAAGGCCACAACGTTACAGTCAATGGTGATCGGTATAGAGCCATGATTACTAACTTTTTCATTTCTGAATTGAACAATCATGATGTCCAGGAGCTGTGGTTCCAACAAGACGGCGCAGCATGTCACACAGCTCGTGCCACAATCGATTTATTGAAAGACACGTTTGGTGACAGTCTAATTTCACGTTTTGGACCTGTGAATTGACCTCCAAGATCTTGTGATTTAACACCGCTAGACTATTTTTTGTGGGGCTATGTAAAGTCATTGGTCTATGCGGATAAGCCACAAATGCTTGACCATTTGGAAGACAACATTTGCCGTGTTATTGCCGATATACGGCCACAAATGTTGGAAAAAGTCATCGAAAATTGGACGTCCAGATTGGACTACATCCGAGCCAGCCGTGGCAGTCCTATGCCAGAAATCATATTTAAAATGTAATGCCACAACATTATCTTTCAAATAAAAAACAATTCATGTCAATCGAATAATACATCGTTGTTTTATTGCAATTTAAAGTTCTATACCTCTCAAAAAAACACCCTTTATATATATATATACAGACGACTCTCGATATATAATTCGAAATTGGAGGGACCAATGAAAAACTGCATTTTTAAAAAGTACATTATGCAGTATAAATATTATATAGAAGATATTAAAAAATACATTTATGCATTCAAATGAATCATTAAAATAATACATACTGCATATAAATATTTTTTGACGAAAAAAAATCTGTTATCCTTTTTTTTCTGTGTTATGGCATTTAATCTAACTTTGTCAATCGATTTTTGTAAAATAAATGAAGCTTAAAAAACTTTCACGTCAACATGATTTTAAAAGCAAAAGTTGCATAGTTTGTTTAGTGACACTTTAATTTCTGTCTGAGTTATCGGAATCAACGCCTCCGATTCGTCTTCATCACTTTTTGTGTTAATGTGGTCCATCATTTCAGCGTCAGATAAGGTTCCCCATACAGCGATGTCCTTGTTAACCTGCACGTAGTCGTCAATTCTTGTACTCATAGAATGGAATCATGTACAGCATTCCATTCCATGAGGGGATTGTGCTCATCCCCCCGATTTTACGTTGGTAAGCCCGACTTTGTAAAACAGTTTGTAACGGCTCTTGGATTGTTAATGCCTGGGTGTTCTAGCAAAGATCAGTCATATCACTTAAAACACAATTTGTGATTATTACCTTCACTTAATCAACCAACACAATTCAAGGGATGGAATGCACTTAATAGGAAATCCGAAAGAGCAATTGCATAGGCTTAATTTAAGTAACATAGAAATAAAAGTACTTAACTGAAGACTAGTGCGCTACTTACTCCTACACTTGAGTTCTCTTTAAATAGCTTGCTTCACTATACGACCTCCGGTCGTAAACTTGTTCACAATTTAATCTCAACTTTTAACCGTCAACTATCAAGCATCGATCATCCTCGCGTACTCTCATGCTAGCGTTTAAATAGAAGTACTCATTTGCCTAAATCTCGTCTTCTTCACCGAGAAAGGGTTTCAACGGATAAACTCGTTTCAAGTTCCAAATTGTCAAAGCTCTCCATGCCTCGTCAAGTAAGTGCTCTAAAGAAACTTCACCGAAATCACGAAGTGTAAATGTAGCTGTTTCTCAGGCAGTATCAGATTATAACTTTGGTACTTTAAAAGCTTCAAAAGAAATACAAAGGGCAGCTAATTTGGATTTTGGTGTAGAAGCAAGAACAATTACTGCCACACGTGATTACAGAAGTAAAAAAGAGAAAAAGATTGCCAAAATAATCTTGCTTTTCGCATAGAACGTCGAAAAGTAAAACTAGTCACTCTTCAAAAAGAAAAATATTCAAAGAAAAAAGAAGGGATTACATATAGTCCTGGTTTTTTTTAAAAGCTTTTATTTAACTTCGAATGTAATTTGTTCGGGTGAAATCTTGCAATTCAATTTTGAAGAGCTGATATCTTCAACCGGTTGAGCTGAAATTTTCCACACACGTTTAGTTTGGATGACAATGCGTGTTTTGACCATTTATACTTCGAGATTGCAATTAGTTTAAAAGATATTAATTAAAAACCTTAAAATGCATAATTGTTTTACCCCGGTAGACTGCTTTTTCAGCTGTGCTCTTTGATTAAAATTGAAGAACGATGAGGGGAATTTTTTTTTAAAGTTTTGAAGTTTTCAAAAAAGCGATCTAATTTTTTCTATGAAACTTAGACAAAAAATAATTACATAATCGGAAAGATCATTTATTCGGCGATGGTACGGCATAATTTTTTTTACAAAATAATAACATTTGTATTTTTACGATTTTTTTTAAAAAATGAGACAAAATCGATACGTTTTTAAGAAAATGGTTTCTCAATTGTTCCGTATGAATTTCTTTTCGTGTTAATGAATCGTTATTTCACACTAAAAATGTTCATGCTTTTCTATTTTAGAAACAGTCATTTAAAAAATAAAATGCCGAGAACTTTTTTTCTTACGATTTTTCAAAAAAGTACTCACAATGGTAATTAAATATTTAATAACATCGTCATTTTTAAAGATAATCACACGAAACATTTTTTTCATGTGTAGAATAATATTATACGTAATCTGTACGAAGGTTGAAAATATTGCTTAAAAATTACGGATTTTAAAAAATTGCTTCTGTTTTTGTTCTAATACTCTTTTTGCGAGAGTTTAAGCAGTATTTTTTTTACATATTTTGTTTAAAAATCACAATTGTTTGCATCGATGTGAAACGTTTGAAAGCATTAACTTAAAAACTAAGCCCTAAAAAATAAAAACTTTTAATAAAAACGCAATTTTACAAAAAAAAAGAAAAGTCAGGGGTTTGGCGAAATTAACCGGCAAACACGACCTAGCAACAATGCTGCATTGAATGAGATTAACAGACTGAGAAACAGTGGCGTAGCGACAGGGGGGTGAGGGGGCCATAGCCCCGGGCGGCATACGAAAAGGGGCGGTGGCAAGCTCCACAATATTTATATTCAAAAAATATTTCTAATTCCAAATCGATTTTAATCATTCTTTTTTTCTTAACCAAAAACTTTCGTGTGGAATTCTTACATTCATTATTATTTATACTTATGTAACATTAATACAACAATTCCATAAACAAGAAATCGGTTATACAAATAAAATCCCTTAAATATAATAATTAATATTTTATAAGTACGTAATTGTTACTGCAGCAGCAAATATATTATCAAGTATTTATATACTACATTAATATTTATCTCTTAGTAGCACATTAAAGAAATAATTAATTCATCTTCGATTGATTGAATTTCAAGTTCATGTGAGTCAATAAAGGAACATTAATTTTAAATGAGAATTTTTTTTTCAAGATTTTTAATTGTAGCAATTTTTCTATGTCATTAACAATTTTTGCCTTTAGACCTAAAAGAAATCAAAATCAATTTCATTAAAAAAATTAGAACTTTTAATTTGGGGAAATATTTTTCCTCTATGTATATGATAAAGTTGAAACTAAAAAAATATCAAGGTGGTAACACATCTGCAAAATAAAGATAGTGTGACATATATTTATTTATAATAAACTAAGTTAATTATTTTGTATTCGAATTAGTAATAATTTATTTCTTCAGAATAGTTATTTATTCCTTCGAAATACTTCTTTCTACAGATATTTTGTTACAAACTATATTTGAAAATTATTTATCAAAACATCTGGGAGATTTCATTGGAGTTCAAAGGTATAGAATTTATAATTTCTGTCTGCCTCACAAAATTATACTAATTTTGCAGGGAGCATGGAGGAAAATATATTTGATATACTATTTATTATATATATATATATTTTAAACCATTTTCAGTTTTATTAATTGTTTCATGACATATATTTTTAATTTTTAATACAAATACAAACGTTTTAATCTGAAAATTTATGAGTCGAAGCTAAATCGAAAGTTGAAAAAAAACGGTATTTCCCTTATATATTTTATATAATTATTGATATTATTTAAAAACAACTTGTTTTTAAACTTTTTGAAATTTTGATGCATATCCGGGAATGGAAAAAAACGGGAAATCAGAAACTTTAATTACTACAAGGGCGACAAATGTGCACAAAACATAATATTTCGCTTAGAGCAGCGTTCGGCAAATTGCAGTTCTTCAAAATTATGCTTTTATATACAGTTGAAAATTATGTCTTCTAAAAAGAGTTCATGTTTATTTTTCAAATTTATAAATATCCCTTTAAAAAAATTCTCTATATATGCACATTAAATATTTGACTGGCTTACTGACAGGATTTATTGTTAAAAACGTGCACTTGATTTAACTTTTTTGCGATTTCCAGTTATATATTTGTATTTAGCATTGTGATTTTGGTATTTCATTTAATTTTTCTTAATTTCTACTGTATACGTTAAATGTGTCAGTTTACTTTTATGTTGAGCCTTGAAAGGTTCGAGATCGCAGTGTATGTGTGTGTGTGTGTGTGGTTAAACTATGAAATTTGATATGTTTATACCATCACCTGTAACTTTCTCCCCATCTCGGACCCTGAGGTCACAACGGATATTCCGGACACCCATAAAATGTCCAGCGTCAGCTAACCAAAGAGGGGACTTGACATTATGAACTGTTGAAAGCAAGTTTACGATAATGCTGACACAATGAGTGGATGCCACACAGGTGTGCAACAGTGAATAAAAGAAATCAATCCTAATGTCTAATTTGTTCCTTGCTCAAACCATTCGCTAAACTTAGTTTGCGAACATACAATTTCAGTGGAGGTAAATTCGGTGACTTTCTTTGGTACGCTAGAACGCTGCTACACTTTTTTTCTACGACAACGCACCGATGGTAATTTCTACTTGATTCCACTGGAAAATGTTTGAAGATTCAGGACACACGTTGGAGCACTAGAGGTGATGCTGTAAATTATATTAGACACCATTATAAAGAAACTTTAACTGCACTGGAAAAACTGACGGAAACTAGTAAAAGCTTTAATACACGCACAGATGCAGGAAGTTTATACGTCGTTATGAAATCACATTCGTCTTTATGTTACTTAGGCTTCTGGCAACCGGCGCGGTGTGAAGTCAATGATGCTCAATATTATTTGCAAACATCGGGACTAAATATCCATCAATGTGCTAAAACATACGTGCTTTACATCCGTATTAGAAAAAAACGAGAGAAATTTGTGGATGACGCTTTAGTATATGCTTAAAGTTTATGTAAAGAGCTTTAAATTTCTGTTGAACCACCAAGCCGAAATCAAGAGGAAGCATCAGAAGTAAAGATGGTCAATTATCGTACGGAGATAACTGAAAGCGAGCAATTATTTTTTTAATAGACAGAGTAACTGCTGAAATTCGAGAATGATTCTAACAGTTCCAGAATCTAGCGCAAAAATTTGGTTTTTTAAGGCCTGAAGTGATATTGAGCATGTACGAACTTTACCTGGATTAAACTTCTCAAAACATTAATAAAGAAGGATTCCAACTTGAGCGCGAACGTCTACAAGCTTTCGTAGCTGCAGCAGAACCAGGCTGTAAAAAAAAACTTATTAGGGCCTGCTGTCTGGGTTTCTTAAAATATATTATTGAGTCCAAACTTCAAGATGTCTTACTAAACATTGTTATTATGTTGAGAATTTTTTTAACTTTTGCGATCAGTAATGCCAGTTACGAGAGAAGCTTCTCTAAGATAAAATTAATCAAAAATTATCTCAGATCGACTATGTCCACGTTAAGGCTAACAAATTTAGCTATTCTGGTCCTGTAAAATGTCGGCGTCTGTGGGTAACATTTAGAAGAAAAAATAAAAGAATACATGAAGTCATGCTCTTATATGTATCTTTTTTCAATCCTAAGGTAGTAAAAATTGCTCTATCGATCTCAGGCATGGCATGAGGGAAAAAAATATATTTGTTGCAAATGCTTACTAGTAAGGAAGAAATGATATGAATTCATTTACCTGGCTCCATTCCTCTGATTTCCAAACTGGGCATGCATCTGAAAAGCATGTCTGCTCTTCTACTTTACTATCGTTCCTACAGTAGACGTCTGGAAGTTCGACACTACCATCTCCAATACATATTGCTTTCCGATGTTGGAATCCAACTCCACAAGTGGCGGAACACTTCAGAAATAATTCAAGAAAAAGACTGATTTTTTTCCTCACAATGGAATTTCAATTTAAAAAAGGCATGGAACTGATTTAAATGGAAATGTATTAGTTATATTAATTAGCAGTGTTACTTTCTTTGAATGACGTTATATAATATAAAAAATACGCATCTTAAGTTATTCAACGAAACAGGTGCAATGTACAGTATCTTGGGATATTAAAATAACCCAACAAGGCTACATTGTATTAATATCGAAAAAGTTGCCGTATTTTTTGTTAACATCACAAGCAGTACGTAACAATATATTTTATAATTTCATATAATCTAAGATAAATTTTGAACAAAAAAATACCCATCCCCCCTCCGATAAAAAAAAAAAAGATAACTGTATATCCCTGTATTATAACTAAATGAGTGATTTTACAAAAATGCCTACTTCTATTGGCGTTGTGAATTGGATACAAATTTATGTTTATTTTGAAACACAATCCATTCTCTGTTATCAATGAAAATTTTCTGTTTTTTATTCTAATCGAGTCCTTGTACATTAGCCAATATTTCAGTGTGTTTTAAATAACGTTAAACTTGTCGCACTTCTTATAGCTATTTCTAAGAAGATAGTTCGGCAAACTTTTGACATAGAAGAGACAAGTAGTAAGTGAAACAAGGTGACTAAGGCATCAAAGATCCATTTATAAGGGGAGGGACTGCCGTAGCAATCATGATCATGACTGCCGTGCTCCAATTAATTTTGTTTATTATATTTAAATGTAGTTTTACAAAAAGTAAAAAAAAAATCCTCTTCCTTTAATTGCTCAGAACTATTGAAAATATTTTGCTATTTCTGGGGCTCAGTGCAAGAATAGCTATTGTAAAATTATCATAATAAAAAGAATTAAGTCTTCAAGCTTTGTGAAATAATTTCGTACTTACAATGGCATAAAAACTTTATTCTGAAATTCCATGTTCATAAATAATAATTAAATTTGATTTTGAATGTTGTTGCACATATAAGTCATTTCAATACTCTTTACTTAAGCATGTCATAAAATACGTAACGTAATTTTGTAATTTCTGTTAAGTGCTAAGTTTAAGAGCTATGAGTTGCACTTATGAGTGCAATTTTGAAAAACGTTTCTAAAAATCTTCAAGTGCTGCTTCAAACGTGGTAATCAAATTATCTTTCCTTTGTGAAGCAATAATCTATAGATTTTATTCATTTTTCAGACCAATAAAATCATTTTACAAAATATGCTATGAGTTTCTACGAGTACTTCTAACCTAATTCAATTATTTCTTTTAAATTGTATGTAATAAATTATTTTAAAAATTAAAATAAATGTTCTAATTCATAATACAAAAGATTTTCGATTAGGTATAATACAGACTCGATTAGGTCTAAAAGCTCCGTAAATCTTTACTTTGCATTAAAAATCTAAATTAGCTTGTTTCTGTATTAGAATAACTCACACAAATATGAGAAACACTGCAGAGTTTTGCTGAAAAGCTGATTTTAAAATGCACACACTGGCCAGTTAGAAAAATTTGGGATTCGCATTTGGATGCCTGCTAAGGATAAAGTATGGAAATTTATTTTTATGGCAGGGGTTAAATGTGGTTAGAATGCTAGTATAAGTTTGGTATAAGAGGGCTTTTCATGATGAATGAAGTAAATTGGGAAAAACGACAGATCTTTTACCATTTGAAAAGGGACTACTATTTTAGGGCCCGTTTAGAAGGGCCTTCGATTTCGAAGATATGAAATCTCTCTGGGTTCTAAAAAGCAGCCATATCGAAGGTTTTCAAAAGTTTGAATCAGAATCCACAGTCCTTCTCTAGACGACGTAGCTGCGGTTCAAGCACAGTTGTCCAAGAGCGTGATAGGCGGCGCCTCAGATGAATTGCACGGCAGAACAGGAACTCTTTTGTTCTAAGGCCTTTTCCAACAGACTTCAGATTGAGGCATGCGCAGAGAAATGAAGAGGATAGGAATGTATAGTAGAATTCCTGTGAAAAAACAACTTATTTTTGCCCCAAATGCAAACATTCGTTTGCAGTGGTGTTGAGAAAGAAGATACCGGACACTGGAGGATTGGAAACGGCTAATGGCGTTGAATGAATCACGCTACGCCTTATTTTGCACTGATGGAAGATATCGAATTTGATGAGAACCCGACGATGCAATGAATCCATCTTGCCTTAATCGTAATATGCAAAGATGTGGTGGGAGTATCGTGATATGGGGCATGCTCTGCTAGCATGTAAATGGTGTTTTGATATTTCTCGCGGGTAAGCAAACAGCCATGGGATACCTAATACTGGCAGATGAAGTGCACCCTGCAATGTTGCATTTTTACCCTGATGGTGACGGATACTTCATGGACGACAATGCAACTATACATCGCACCAGAAGTGTTCAAAATTGGTGCTCTAAACATCAGTCCAACACCTTCCTTGGTCAACGCCTATAGCCCGTATTTTCACCTCACAGAAAATGTGTGGGATATGGTGGAAGACGTACTTGGCAGCATTCTCATCTAATGTGCAAGATCTAAAATTTGTATAGCCAAAGCATGGTTATTTACAGAGTATCTCCATAAGCATATAGACAGGACTCCCTAAAGAATCACAGCAGTTATCCATGCAAAAGATTGTTCTATGGTTTCTAATATATTGGTCAGTATGTATATCAGTCTTAGAGAACAAAGAACGAACGCATAATTGTATGATTTTAATGAACTGAAGAAATGAATGTTGCCATAATGTTTTCGATAGATTTCAGATCCATTGAAATTATTTAAAGTCCAGATCAGAACAGACTGGGAAACATATTTAATGATTTTAAAGTAGCCTTTCGTTAAAAATAACTTTACGTTTGGGATGATTTGCAAAAAAATTATAATTAAAACTTTTTATTTGTCGTTTATATGGAAGGAATTTTTTTCAATTAAAAATCCTTAGAATACGAATGATTAAAACAAGTTCTACCTGCGACCAAACGTCGTATTTCCATTCTTTTTTTTGACATTGTCCCACGCATTCTTCTGTTTCTAATGGTGTGGGTCCTATGTGAGCACATGCCTCATTTTGAACAACGTTTAACACTCCTGTATAGATTTGCTGGACGCATTGAACTTGTTTTTTTATTATTCCTTTTCCACAAGTCGTTGAACAAGCCTTCACACTAATGATATTCCATCTAGAAAAACATAAAAAATTAAGAAATATAGATAAGAAACAATGAGACAGGGTGGGAAAAAGAATTTCCCCTTGAGTGGACAAAATCTTTAGTAGATACCAAGTTTCAAAATTACAAATTCTAAAATTGATGATGTTTATGAAATGCGCTCACTATTTCTGCCCTAGCAGAATAAGAATCAATAACAATTTCAAAATCAAAGCATAATATTGTAGAGAGAAATATGAATATAAATTTTCACTAGAAATAAAAAGAGACTTAGGGGAAAGGAAGGAAAAATTAATTTCCAAGCCAAACTAAAATCACTAATCCTCATTTATCTAATTTTAAGAAGTACGACCGAAATACATATCGAATGATCACTTTTTATAACAGGCTTGATGGAAAAATATACAATGTATAATTTTCTTAATTTTATCCAAATTTGAAGAACCATGCATTTTGTTTCTAAAGTCAGATATTCAGCAATGTTCCAACTTCTTAATAATCGAAATATTTTTTTTTCAATTGAATTAAAGAATTATTAGAAATACTTTAAATTCTGCGGTTTGATATTGTTCATTGATTTCCCAGATATCTCAGCCCTTTTTAAGCAAAACCTTCAAATTACTGGCTAGATTGAAATGACAAGTTTTTATATGAATAAAAAAAGAAAAGAATGAATGAAGAAGACAGAGATGCGTATAGTGCATTAAAATGGACATTTAATGGGGGACTTGGCACCTTAAGAATGACCTAAATGTCCTTTTTTAATTTTATTTAGTTATGTTTTTTGCATTATTATCTTTCGATTGATATATTACTTTAGTATGCCTGAAAATCAGAAGTTGGAAAAAACTTCAATTGAAAAATGTAAAACAAATTAGGGAATTCGATCACGCACCCTTTTTTGATAAAAAAGCTTTTTGGTAAAGAAAAGCCATTTTAAAAAAGTGAAACGATAAAACCGAAAAAAAGATAAATATTTTTGAAGTATTGCATTAATGTAATTTTTTTTCCTTTGAGATGTGTGTATGAAAGTTTTTTTAATTAACTCATTTTCTGTTAATTATTTTATATAATTTAAGTTCTTATTCTTCATGTGTTTTTATAAACATATAATATTCCAACAATATGTGAAGTTAAAAAGTTAAAAATTTCTATTACGACTAGAAATATTTTGCTAACATTTTCCCTGAGTTATCTTATGCAATTAGTACTCACTAAAAAACGATAATTTATAAATTATATGGGTTGAAATAATATGAAAAAGCTATTATTTTGAAGAAAAATATATAGTTTGTATTTTAAAGGGATATTTTATTTTTATTTTTGCTTATAATATTTTTTTTTTAATTATAAATTTTAAAATGGTTTTTCCTAGTTTGAGTTTGTTCGCATTCAAAATGCTTCTCCTTCCACAATTATTTACCAATCACTTCCATTTTTTGTGTCTTTTATATAATGCAAGCAACACAATTAGGGATCGATTTTGCAGTAAACTTTTAATACTTTTTTTTAAAAAAAAAAATTAAAATATAGGAGATTTTAGCTTTTTATTAAAATTTTGGCATGCATATCAACATTTTAATTTTTTTCTCCAAAACTAATTAAGTTGTTGCAAAATCAATCCCTAAAGTGTTGTTTAAAACATCCTTAAGAATATTATAAAAAAAATCCAGGTTAAAAATAAATAATTATGGAGAAGGAGTAAAAGTTTTTTTTAATTTTCTAACCTTTATTAAAAAATTAAAATGTTTAAAATTGTATGACTAATGTTTGCTAAATTTAATCTTTTATTCTCTTTTGAATTGAAATATTATATCTGAAATGCTAAAATATAATTTTTAAATACATAAATAAAAAATATGTTCAAAATGTGCCAATTCCCTTTATGATCGAATGCATATGTGTGTGTTTTAAGTCAATCACTTGGCTAAATGTTAGAGAGTAAATTTGTTATTTTAAATAAATATACAGGCACAAAGAATAAAAAGTATTGAATAAAATGTTCTCTTGAGTTGCACATTACAAGAATAAAGTGGCTAAAAGGTTTTGGTGACAATAAACGCTGTGTAAAAGGTCATTAATATAGATTCTTAAAGTAAATAAGATCTTTTGAATCTATTCCACTTAAAATTTTCTCTAGCTCATCTATCCTTTTTAAAATTGATAGTGAAAACTATCTCGTTACCTCAAAATGCAGTCTTGATTGCAAGCTTTTGCCTCATGTTGAGGACGTTCCTGATCCTGACATAATCGATCATTTACTGTTTGACTGGTGGTCCGGTCAACACAAATTGCTTTTCTGTATTCTTCTCCTGTATCCTCAAAAAATAAACAAACATAAATATATCAAAAACGTCACATATGAAGATCGGATAAAAGAAATGAATTAAAACATTTGAATTAATTGCATCAAAAATATGAATTAAGGTCACTCATGTATTTAAAAAACACAAAATAAGTAGAATGTAACATAAAAATGTATTTATTCTATCGCGATTAACACTTTTCATGTAATAAATACCCTAATTAAACCTCTTAAAGTTCTTAGAAGAAAAGTGAGAAGGTTGAAAAGTGTCACCTTGACAAATGCTGTTACAGGGGGACCAATAATTTTCCAATCTCCAGCGATAAATCGTCTTTTCGTGTATAGAAATAGTATATTGGTAGGTTACTTCAGGAGGGTGAAGACTTCCAACGGTTAAAACCTGTTACAAGTAATCGGAAAAGAGTTATGTTCAAGCAGAGGTGAAATTTATTTTAATAGCCATATAATATCGTAATTTCCTTAACGGTATCACTTTAAGGAGTTACAATTAAGATTGACAAATAAATATTTATTTCAAAGTATATTAAGGAATTCTAATAGAAAAACAGTCAAATAGTAATTCTGACATCGATTAATTAAACAGTAAGTGTAGCACTAGAGGTATTCAGGTGTCTGAAAAAATTATTTATTGAGATGAGGGTTTTATTAAGTTTCAATTTAATATAGCTGACCATTAAACCAGCAACGCCAATAAGGAAGCAAATAAAAAAAAACTGTACTTACTGTACGTATGCAGAATAGTAGGAAGAAACACGCTTGAATTTGTAGGACATTTAAATTACGTACAGAGCCCCAAATTAGTACATACAGCTGCCACCTCTGGCTGTCAAAATGGCTCAAAGAGAGAGAGAGAGAGAGAGAAAGAAAGATCTGGAGAACATGCCAGCCCAGGAAATAGTAAAACGCCCCCTGGTTCTAGGTAAGTCTGGATACTTCTAAAGGAAACATGTGGTTTTGCACTATCTTCTTGAAAGAGGATGTTTCGGAAGATTCGTAGATACGACACAACCACCGACCTTAAGATCTGAAAAATGCTGGTTCTTCGAGTTGCAGGTGACGTGAACAAGAGGAATTCGCATCTCATGCCCTTCGGTTGCCCAACCATCCCACCAGGTGTAGAGCTCATAAGACAACATCAAATGCAAACAAGCTACGTGCGTTCTTTTTAATGCCTCTATACATAGATATGTCTATTATGATGCTACACGCAGAACCGGAACTCGACTGAAGAGAAACGTGGGGCCACTCCTGTATGCAGTTTATTTGCTGTCATCGCACGTCTATATGCTGAGATGTCAAAAGAAGCCGCAATAATGGATGTCAAACAGATAATTCTTGTGCTCCAGACGTCATAGCCTTTTCGGTTCATATGGTTGCCGTGCTGCAGTCATTTACCTTAATCAAGATCCGTGATGTGGCTCTATGCTCCAGCAAAGATGACCAGACAGCACGTATTTCCTCACGGTCGTCAGTGGAAGTAGGCCACAGTGTAAGATCTTCAGTATTAAGAGTTCATTAAGATCAGCATGACTCTTGAATCCATCGATTCTATACTCGTATGATAGTCGTTGGATTCCGACCAATTAGCATAGTAATGTTGCAGAACGATAAACCGAGCTCTCAATAGGCCATGATTCTGCCCCTATTAATTCCATTAACCACTTTTGGTTGCTTTTTGGTTGGCATAACATAATATTCTTACAAACAACGAACAATCGAATGCGATTTCCAAATGAGAAATGCACTCTAAACTTTACTTTTATACGGAATTTGAGCTAATTTCCCCCTCCTGCCTTGTTTGATGTTGCTTAAATGCTAATTATTTGCAAATTGCACATCTTCCTTTCAAGCGCATTTGACGTATGTATCCCTCCTTCATAGTGTTGCTATTTTAAACCTCAGAAGTGTACATTAAAACAAGTAATGTTTTGAAAGTTGTACATAAAATTTGTTATTCGTGTTCTTTCATTGTTCGAACAAAAATATTTATTGAATAATTTTTATCAATATATTACTGAAAAAATGAAAGAGAGAGAGAGAGAGAAACATTCTTTTCAATAAGTACCATATTCCGGCGGCTTTTGAAGTCTAGATATAGTGTGGGAGTGGATATTAAAAAGAAGGTATGAAATGAAACTTGGTGTAATTAAAATTCATTTAAAAATGTGGTATATCTAACAATCTAGCTGGAACGTAAGATGGTTTATGGATTAGAGTAACAGTGTGCTGAAGATGAAACAGAATTCGATAAAGTACCTGAGGAAAGAATTGAAGACGAATGTGACGGACTTTTCATCTTATTCAATAATGATTGTTCACAAGGTATGTCATTTTTTAACTAAACAGTTTTTTGATATATAGCGAAATCTACTTTTCTTTTATACTCTCATTCTTCCTTTATCTTTAAAGCTATCATTTTTATATCTAGCGCATAACGTGCCCCTATAAAAAAATGTTGTGCTCAAAGTGCTTATTATACATCGGAAAACAGCCGTGACTAATCGGGGTTCGACACCAATATCTTTTCATAATGTTTTTCAAAAAGTCACGATTTACATTAAGATATTTACTGAAATGTTCTGAAAATTATTTATGAATTTTATATAAAACCTTCTTAAGAAGTTCTTCCTGGAAATATTAGGGGTTTATTTTGACTTCAAAAGACAAGATTGAACAATTATGTGCCTCAATAATACATTTTCCAACATAAAATCAATTATCCTTTTATATTTCATTTCTATTTGTAATTCTATTACTTAAGATTATTCACTATATATACATATCCTAAATTTTCATTTTAGCATTTTTATACTGTTATAACATAGAAAAATAATCCAAAAATAAATCAATGAAATACTATACATTTTACAAATCCTTCATTTCACAAGTGCTTCTTTCGTACCTGGACAAACAGGTCATCTCCCAGCCGTTTGGTAGCGTTTATTTTTTCATAAATCGTATGTGAACCTGAGTAGTCGATAAGAGATCCAGCATACTGAATACTCTTAGGAAACATGGATATCATATAATTTCCATTCAAAAGATAGTGATGATCAGATCCCATCAGCGCTGAAAGTATTCAAAGCGTTTATAAATACAGAATTTTAATACAAGATCAATATTTGAAATCAAAAATTACATCTTTTCTTCAAGTTCAAGACAAAAAGGAATGGTTGACAATTTGAAATTCTCTAATCGCACTTAGATAAGATGGATTCAAAGACTAATCAATTTGGATGTCAATAAATTCATTCAAAAGCATTTGCTCATTACGGAAGAGGAAATAATCCGAAAAGTCAACTTCAAATGGTAATATGAAGCATCTTAAATATCAAATTTTCTTTTTAAAAAGTCTTACGTTAATTTTTAGAGCCAATAAAATAATAAGGAAAAGTTAATACTATTTAGAAGAAAATTATTTTGAATTTTTTTTTTAAATACATTTTTTTACAAAAAATGTGAGTCACAAAATGTTGAAATTTCTGAATATTTGGATTTCTTTATATTTGGAAACACGTATAACCAAAGTTTTCCAACCGAGACTGCCACGAGAATCATGCGGAAGTATTGAAAATCTAACTCAGAAATGAAGGTAAAAAAAAAAAAAACTGTATGTTATATTATGTACTGTATGTTATTAAACCTATTTAATTTTTGAGCTGATGGCATTAAAATAAAAAAAATGTATTGAAAATAAAATTATAGAAACAAATTATAATTTACTTAAATACCTTTTTTTTGCTGAATTTTTTTAGTGTATAATTAAAAATAGCAGTACTTTTACAATATAACTTTTTGAAATTAAAAAACAGAATCACGATACAATTTTAATACCTTTACAAACTTAATAAGAAAGAATCTTAATGAAATATGCTAACATTAAGTTTTCTTTAAAAAAGATATTAAAGTTAAAAGAAGGAAAAAAATGCGTAATAAACATGTATTAAGGAAAATTTTCAAAAGAGAACACATTTTATCCTGGTTGCACAGTTTTTTTAAATGCTAAAAGATAAACTTGTATCCAAAATATGAAATACGTTATGAAAAGTAATTTAAAAAAAAAAAACAGTGTATTTTTATAATAAAGTCAGTTTTGAACTAACCACAGTGCGTTAGTACCATCGTCTTGTAAAAGATCTTTTATAACTTCTTCAGAATTTTCTGTTCCCTGTAATGTTATACGTATGCATCGTATTATCGAATGTATTCACTCTATCCGATTTTCAATAAGAGTAGAAAACATTTACAATGCGATATTATACTGATATTGGATGTATTTATACATCAAAATAGCATCAATTGTTCATTTTTACAAAAATAGACGATCTCTCTTTGTCATTTGTTTTCCTTGAAAATCCTACTTACTCTACCGTTATCTACCACGAAAGGTCTTTTGAGTGCCGCAAAATTTATGAAATTTTATAAAGTTATCTGCATTGAAGCTTTTCTAGAGAATATTATCCGACTGTGTCTTTACGAACAGGCTGTCTTATGCCTGGTACACACAACATCTCCTAGATACTAGAAAGCCTCTGTGCTGAAACGAAAAGAATTTGTGACGTCATACATAGTAATCATAGCCCACCGCCTTGAATTCGCAAACAACTGTTTGATCAGGACTGTTCGTTTTCGCTATTTCCTTGCTTGTGTTGTGATGTTGTTTAATATTTGCAATCTTAAATATGTCGAGGCACCAAACGTTCTCTCGTTGGTGTGGTGTGGAAGTTAGGAGATGGCGTGTCACTTGGGCATGGTTCAAAATTCAGAGGTCCGTCGCCAGTAGCTCTAGTGTAACTTTTTAGTGCAACGTATAAATAGCTATCTCAATATCTTGATACTAGTAATGGAAGGAAATTTAGAACATTCATTATATAACTCATTAACTTTAAAGCCGGAGAATAATCATGTATCTTCATAATATCTATATATTCCTAATAATAGTAATCTATTATAACATATAACATAACATCCAAAAATAATATTCACACCAAAATAATCTATATTAATAATAAAGTTTAAAATCTAACAATATAAAAATCTGGAAATTTTGCACACTATTTTAGCAGTTGCTAAGGGTATTAGTGACTTAAATCTGTCAAAAAATAAGATTCCATAATGACAAAGGGCTGCGGTAGCCCAGTGGTTAAGGTATCCAACCATGGCAGGCATGTCATGAGTTCGATCCCAGTACCACTAAAGACCCGCCGTGTAGGGCAGCGATGCACGTTAAATCTGTCGAGAGCTGAAACGTCCTCCCGTTGGTGTGGTGTGGTAGTTAGGAGAGGGGGGTGCCAGCTCAGGTGTCGTCCACGTCACTTGACCATGGTTCAAAATTACGTGGTCCGTCGCCAAAAGCCCTCGTGTAGCTGAACAGTGCGACGTTAATATTAACTCAACTCCATAATGACAAACTCTGAGTTATTAATTGTATCCACCAGCGATGAGAATTGCGATACACACATGCAGGGTTGTTCTCATAGGTTTGATGAAACATAATTTTCTTCGAACATTGTACCACATCACATTGTGAAAATAACTAGTAAATGATTCTTACCTAAGTAATTATCATCCAATGTGTTGTTGTGTCCGTATTGAAGAATTTCTATATTACTTGCACCAGCAGGTATAACGACAATATCGTTGTAACCTAGAAATTTTGAGAGAGTATATATATATTCATGGTTCACACACACATGGAAGTGTGATTCAACAATTTTCAATCAAAGTTTTTTCATTCTTTTAAATAAAACGTTCTCTGAGAGAACACCCATGTGTAAAATAACTGGTTTAATCACTGAATTTTGAATTCAAAAGAAATTTTAAGAAATCAATCTCGTAAGGTATTTGTGATAAAAAAAATTTCTGCACTTAGTAATACATTATTTAGGGGTTTATGTGGCCATTTAAGCCCAGTAGTTAGGGTTATGATCTTATGAATGCCGTAATCGAGCTCGAGCCCTTGTACCACTAAAAAACCACTGATACACGTTATATCAGTCGAAACTCAATATCCTAGTTTTGACTTAGTATGTAAATTTGGAGAGGGGAAGGCCAACTTCTCAGTGGTTTGTTCTTTTTTCGAAATCCATATTCTGTTCAAAACATTTTATTGTTTCAAATAATATAATTTAAAATACTTTGTTAAATTAGCAACAGTATTAATTTAGCAACAATTTCTTTTTAGACTTCCTAGAATGTTTCTTTACTATTGCGGAATTACTTTTAGAACAATCCTATGTTGTTTAAAACAAAGTGAATAACGACTTTTACTTAGTAATTCGTTCGAAATTCAACAGGGTATTCGATGAATCCTGTAATGTGCATTCTTTTCTTAACTGTCTGTGCCTTAACTTTTTATAAACATGAAAAGCCTTTTGTAAAAAATATATACAAAAATAAAAACAATTTTAAAAAAATCTAATTCCTTTTAAGGGGCAACGACATTTGTTCTAAAAAATCTATCTCTTATATTTATATACACACTCTAAGATATAAAATTGAACGAATCATGAAAAAGTATTCCAATTGTGACCTTGGTGGATTGATATGATGAGCAACACATAGCAAAATAAATAATTTCAGAACAATTGGATGAACTATTCGAAAGTTACAAAAGGAGGAGCTCATTAAAGCATTGTTCTTCCTCTGCCTTTCGATGCAAACTGTCCCTCAACGGTTTCATGCACGAGAGTTTTTCGTCCAAATTGTTTCCAATAATATGAAGTATTCGTTAGCACCGTAATTCCCCACTCCGAATACAGCAAAGAATCAATTGGTTTGAATAAAAAATACAAAGTATAGAATGTTAACTTTTTATAGATCGCATCTCATTAATCCAAATTTCTGTAAATTGTGTGCCGTTTGAGTGTCTTAATTTTCAAGAAGGGAAATATAATTAAATTTTTTATATATTCTGTGCTCTTTGTCCATTCTTCGCTTTATCTTTTCTATCGTCTTTCGATAGATGAGTGAAGATCTCTTTCGCTGAAATCCAAGGGATATTATTCCAAGGATCTTGAGGAACTTTAGTTGAGATTTAACAACTTTTTCATTAATCTCGATTACTTCGTGTGCAGGGACTGAAATGGATGGAATTCATTGAATTAGTTTCAGAATTTCTTGCAAGGTGAAACTTAAATTCCAAACTACCTATATTTGATTTGGAGACTCTTCGGAATGGGCAAGCTGTCAGTAAGAATGATCTATTTGTTTGTTTACGTAACCCATTACTTAAAAGTTTTCATATTAGAATAGCTTTGGAAGTAAAAATGTAATTAAATTCTCTAAATAAATTTTTAACATAAAAAAAAAATCAAAATTTTTGACCAACTCATATTTTAAAGATTTAAATTCCTATTAATGTTTGGTTAGTAGTTTTAGAATTATAAAAACGAAAAAGCATTATAAACAAACAATAATGGTTTCAGTCTGGAATACAGTTAAAACTCTTTGCTGCTATCCTGCACTTGAGAAATATTTGAAACTAAAATAAATTAGGCTTTTACAAAGCAACTCTGTTTGTAGGACAGTAGAATGTAGGCAGAAGGGAACGGTCATACATAAAACTACTCCATAAGTTAGATAAAACTACTCCATAACGCAATAGAAAATGCAGAAAACCAAAAAAAAATGTTTATTTGTTTGATTGAGAGGTTAATATAGCATTTAAATAAAAGCCCAAAATGTTTTTTAATGTTTTGATCAATGTTTTTTTCCCTTCCAATTAGTCTTCATGTTGCGGCCCATGTGAAATAGCTATACGATGTATGTGGTTCGAGAGAAAAGAAGGCTGAGTACCCCTCCTTTACCAAGGAGGTTATCGAAGAGTTACTGCGACCCGATCTTCTTTGTTGATTGGCGTCCCCATGCTGCCAACTATCACCTCTCTGAATTTGTCAGTCAAATTCGAAAACACCCTGTATATATGCAATAATTCACGTTAGCTTCATCTTAAAAGTGTTTTAATTTGTAATAATTGATTTTTAACAACCCGCCTAACAGGAGTAACCGTAACTTTAAACACTTGAAAAAGTATGTAGTCATCGAATATAGAATTGCTATTATGTAAGGCATATCATCTTATTATCTGGACCAATCACAAAAGCCATCCTCGGAAGTCATGCGAGTTTTTGAACTTCTAGTTGACGTTTTGTATAGATACTGAAGATCTCTGGAATATTCACGCCACATCTTGTATTTGTAACAATGTTACGCTAATGTCTACTGCTGATTTTAAATAAATTGAAGTATCATCTTCAAGTGAATCTTCAAAATTAGTGAATAAAATTCTAAATCAATTAGTGAAAAGCTTTGGAAAGTGTGCTTAAATGGGATTAATAGTGTAGTTCAAAATTTTTCTGAAGTTAACTTCTTATGGCACGTTAGGGAATAATTTTCGTTATGCGTTACCCGTTACACGTTATCCGTTACGGTTACGCGATCAACGTTAGTTAAAGATGTATGAAGTTCCGACTTTCTCCATGTCTTTAAAAAAGCTGTCACGAGTTTAACAAATATTCATATCATAAACACGAGATGTGATTTAATATATAGATTTAAACTAAAATAAATTCAAAACTCTAAGAACTTTATAATAATAAATGAACCAACTCAACTTGTATTGAAGCGATTTTGTAAATGAAAGATATATAGTTTTACGTAAATGGCAACAGTGAAAAAATAAATAAAAAAACATTTAGAATGCCGAGTTTTTGTGTGGTTGTGAATTATTTAAACTAATCTGTTTTATTATAAATTGGACGAAACAAATGCATCTAATACTTTCTATGAGACAAAAAAAAATTACAGAATCGTAAAGATTATTTTTTTCGCCACGATACGGTATAATTTCTTCTACCAAATAATGATATTTTTATATTTTTTACAATTTTTTCTAAAATGAGTCAAAATCGATAAGTTTTTAGGAAAATGTTTTCTAAAGTGTTCCCGTTCAATTTCCTTTCGCGTTAATGTATTGATATTATACCCTAAGAAAGTTCATGTTTTTCTCTTTTAGAATCAGTCATTTAAAAAAAGAATGCCAAAAACTGTTTTTTTTTACGATTTTTCAAAAAATACTTAAAATTTAAAGTAAATATTAAATAACTTCGTTTTTTAAAAATGTAATCTCACAAAACTTTTTTTCTGTGTGTAGAACTATATTATCCATAATCTGCACAAAGATTGAAAAAATTGCTTAAAAATTACGGTTTTTTAAAATATTTTTGGCGTTTTTCATCTGTTAGCCTTTTTACGAGAATTTTTTACAAAAAAATTATTCCTAGATTTTTTGTTTAAAAGTTACCATTGTTTTCAATCGATGTGTGAAATTGTAAAATTTAATTGAAAAATTAAGCCTTCAAAATATAAAAACTTTAATAAAAAACGCGATGTTACGAAAAGCCGAGTGTTTGGCGACGAAAACCAGTTTCATGCCAAATTGGCAGTCAACATCTGCTTCATCATGTCCACTTCACATTTTCTCAGGGGTTACACTAGAAAAACTGGAGACAAAACTGGAGACCACATTTTTTTACCCTCGCCAAAATCGTTGATTTTCATTTGTCTCCAGTTTTTCTATCAGTTATCTCAGTATATATATATATATATATATATATATATATATATATATATATATATATATATATATATATATATATATATATATATATATATAAATATATATATATATATATATATATTCTACATATATAATTCTTTCTTTTCCTCTTGGTACATAGTATGACAAATTATAGGTGAAGGTTGGTAGGCCACAAAACATGTTTAAACCTGCAATCCTGGTTCCAAAGGCCAGGAGTTTGTTATTATACTACTGTGCCTTCTTCCTAATTTTAGTTATCTTAGGTATATAACTAGATGTTTATTTTTATATTTTCGTTTATAAATTTGTATATATATATATATGTATATATATATATATATATATACAGTCGACTCTCAATAATTCGAAGTTGGAGGGACCAATGAAAAACTTCGAATTATCAAGAGGGTAGTAAAAAACTCTCAAAATACACGAAGAGAAGTTTTTTCTAACACACATTTAAATTTAGAACTATGCAATAAAGCAACAATTGTACATAATTTTTTTGAAGTACATTTTATACAGTATAAAAATAAAACAGCAGTTAAAAGTCCTATATTAAAACAATACTTATATCTTGAAAAGAACTATTAAAAGAATATACATACTATATATAATTAATCCTTTTTGTCGAAAAAATCTGTTATCATTTTTTGTTTTAAGGCATTCAATCTAAGTTTGTCAATAGATTTTTCTAGAACAAATGAAGCTTGTAAAATGTCTACATCAACATGATTTTGAAGGAAAAAGTTGCGTAGTTTGTTTCGTGAAACTTTAGCTTCTGACAGAGTTACCAGAGTTAACTCCTCCTATTCGTCTTCATCACTTTCTGTATTATTGTGGTCCAAAGCCACAATTTCAGCGTCAGATAGAGCTCCCCATACAGCAATGTCCGTATCAACCAACACATAGTCCTCAAGCGTCAAATCTTGTTCTGGAAGAGCTTCCCAAAGGGATGGTTCAGCATTAAATTCAGTGAGTGTATTGTCCTTATCAACCAGATTCGGCGAGGGGAAGCCTGACTTTTTAAAACAGCTGTGAATTGTCAAAAAAGTAACAGCTCTCCAAGCCTTGTCAATCATGATCAAAGCTGTTAAAATAGAAATAGTAGTTACATGCTGCTGATTTTCGAGGTTATCCAAAACGCTTTTATCAACTTCACGCCGATAAAAAGTTTAAAATTATGTTGCCCTGGTCGAGTGGCTGAAGTTTTGAGGTTGAGTTTGGAGGAAAAAATTGAAGTTTCACATTTGATAAAAGTGGTACGTTATTGTGCACAGTACAGTTGTCTAAAAATAAGAGAATATGTCGTTTTTCTCTCTTTTCATTTCCAAGTTCAGTCAGACCAACCATTCATTAAAGAGTTCGGTGTTCATCCATGCCTTCTTGTTTGAGCGGTATTTGGTAGGGAACGAGTTTATGCCCTTGAAACACCGAGATTTTGCAGATTTTCCTATGACGAGAGGAGTAATCTTTTCTGAGCCGTCCATGTTTACAGCCAGTAAAATAGTTAACCTCCCCTTGCTATGTTTTCCTCCATGGCATTTTTCTTTTTTGAATGTAAATGTGTTTTCTGGCAAACACTTGAAAAAGAGTCCGGTTTCATTCGTGCTGAAAATGTAACGTGGTTCGTACCCCTTTATTAGATCCGAAAGCGAGTTCTGCCACTTAGAACAAACGTTAATATCGACACTTGAGCTTTCCCCCCACATTTTTTGAAGACTATCCCATTCCTTTTCTTAAAATTTGTAAGCCATCCCTCGCTAGCTGAAAACTCGATTCCTAATTCTTTGGCGAATGCTTTAGCCTTTTCCTTCTATAAAGAGCGACCCATCGTAATATTCTGTCCTCGACACTGTCTCATCCATGAAACTAAACACTGCTCAAGACGTGGAAAATTACCTTTACTAACGCGTTTTCTCACTCTACTCACAGATACACTAAATATTTTCTCTTTATTCTTCAGAATAGTGGAGAGTGAGCTCAGTAGGATTTCAAATGCTTTGGCTACATCGACCTTCCTCTCACCTTCTTCAACTGATTTTATCACTTGTTTCTTTTCAAAAATTGTTAAGCACTTGTACTTTTTAAAAGAAGACATGTCGTTCCTTTCGCGTGATAAGTCGGCACTAAGGTGAAGTGTAAAGTAGTGGCCCAAGGTTTATCGAAATTAACAGGGAAGAAACGTAAATCACCACAACTTTAGTAAAATAATATTTTTAATTTAAAATTTGGAATCTGAAATGAACACAAGGCGTATTCACAGTTCACACTCAGCTACAGGGTATAGTTAATAGCAGAGGTCGACAACTATGGCACATGGAGCAATTCTTAGCGGCACATTACCGCTCTTTTTTTTAAAAAAAAATAATAGAATAAAGTTAAATCCCTGTCTCTCCTGTCTTTGCCTCGTACATTTTTATACAAAGGTTTTATTTCTCGCTTTCAATCCTCTGCCATAAAACGATTCTGTTGAATTATCTTAGATGTAGTTCGAGTGCTTAAATGTGAGCATCTGTTTAAATGTGACTCATTATTAGTAATAAATACTCATCGAAAATAAAAATTATTACTTGTGCAATACTTGTAAAAGGAAACATCACTCATTACTGCACAGTGAATAAAAAAGAAAGCAGTTTTTCCTTTATTCATCTAAAGTTTGGGTAACAACGGAAAAAGAAAAAACAGATGGCTTAGGAATAAATCAACATTCTGCTTAGCAAATACCGGAAGTATAGTAAACAAAGTATAGTTATTCTATCAACATGCAGAATTTGAACTGAAAATAAGTTCATTAAATAACCGCTCGTCAGATAATTAGGTACAGGAAGTGAGTCTAACTTCATAATATTGCAGTTTCGAGTTATCGAGAGTTTTATAGGATAACTTCGAATTATCGCGTGTTGTAGTCTGGCCAGTAACAAATTTTACTTCGAAATATTGAGAGTACCAAAACGTATGGTTTTAGTTCAAAATATTAAGAGTTTTTCTAGGGGCTGAGCATATACTTCGAATTAGCGAGAGGTTCGTACTATCGAAAGTTCGAATTATCGAGAGTCGACTGTATATATATATATATATATATATATATATATATATATATATATATATAAAGAGTGTTTTTTCCAGGTATAGAAGTTTAAGTTAGCATTACTTTCCAAGATGACGACCGATTTAACAGCTGTCAAGTGATTTATTCTCAGTTTGGTTTGGCAATACATCAAAACGATCATCAAGCAAGGCGTAGATTCGTCGAATGGGCCCAAAACGAGATTGCCGTTGTTCCCGATTTTCATAAGCGAATTTTGTTTAGCGATGAAGCACACTTCTGGTTGAATGGCTACGTCAACAAACAAAACTGCCGCATTTGGAGTGAAGCTAATCCACATGTGTATGTCAAAACACCGTTACATCCAGAAAAACTGACTGTTTGGTGCGCTTTATGGGCTGGTGGAATCATTGGTCCGTACTTCTTCAAAAACGATGAAGACCACAACGTTACAGTCAATGGTGATCGGTATAGAGCCATGATTACTAACTTTTTCATTCCTGAATTGAGCAATCATGATGTCCAGGAGCTGTAGTTCCAACAAGATGGCGCAACATGTCACACAGCTCGTGCCACAATCGATTTATTGAAAGACACGTTTGGTGACCGCCTAATTTCACGTTTTGGACCTGTGAATTGGCCTCCAAGATCTTGTGATTTAACACCGCTAGACTATTTTCTGTGGGTCTATATAAAGTCATTGGTCTATGCGGATAAGCCACAAACGCTTGACCATTTGGAAGACAACATTCGCCGTGTTATTGCCGATATACGGCCACAAATGTTGGAAAAAATCATCGAAAATTGGACGTCCAGATTGGACTACATCCGAGCCCGCCATGGCGGTCATATGCCAGAAATCATATTTAAAATGTAATGCCACAAGATTATCTTTCGAATAAAAAAAATTCAAGTCAATCGAATAATGCATCGTTGTTTTATTGCAATTTAAAGTTCTATACCTCTAAAAAAACACCCTTTACTTAGCAACATTACAAATGGCATCTTTTATAAATTTACTACTATTGCAAAAAAAAAAAAAAAAAAAAAAAAAAAAAAGAGAAAATTTAATGCCCAAAGAAGATTTCTATCAACTAGTGAGAATGTCAAACTCAAAGCACACACACTTTTTATTTCGCATCGTTTATCATCATATCTAACTCAATTTAAAATTTATCTTATCGGCCCTGCCGGATGCGGTAAAACGTTCGCCATTAAACTTTTGATGGAAATTTATAATCGCTATACGAACAATGATGGATACTGTCATGCATATATATGTAAATTGCGCTTCAACTGGTAAAACTGCAGTAGCTATTTGAGGAACGACTGTTCATACAGCTTAAAATTTTTTTTTAAGATTACTTCCGTTGCATTCGGAAACTGCTCAACAATGCAGAACTCTTTTAAAATACATGAAAGTCATAATCGTTGATGAGATAAGTATGATCAGTGCTCAATTGTTCTTGAAGGTTGATTCTAGATTAAAACAATTAACTGGAAATTTTCAGTCAAATTTTCGTGTATTAGATATTATTTTAATAGGAGATTTGCGTCAATTACCACCAGTTCGTTCTACGCCCATCTATAAGCAACCAAAACAGACCATCATTGGACCGATTTTATGGCAAAATCTAAAATTTTATGAACCAAATGAAGTCATGCGTCAAGCGAATCAACAATTTTCTCTTCTATACTTACAAAAATTGGAAACGGCGAGCAAATTAATGAAATAGAGATGACTCTGATTGAGTCTCGTTTTTGTACTGTGGAAGAAGCTGAATTAAGGTGTCCTCAAAATATACGATTATTCAACATTAACAATTCCGTCAATTAGTATAATAATAAAATATTGAATGCATATGCCGACAGAATAACTTCAAGTGCAAAAGATGTATGCATTGGTTGTACTTCAAAAGAACGAGAAACTTTTTTTTTTCGTACATCAAAAATTACATAAGATGTCATTAATTGATAAAAATGGATTGCCTTATCAAAAAATTTGTGTGAATAATATTTATTACATGTTTACCACAAATATTGATGGGACAGATGGATTGAAAAATGGTGCAGTTGGAAAGCTAATTCAAGTAGAAACAAATGATAAAGGATTAGTTAAGACAACATGTCTCGAATTTCCAGTTTTACTTCAAATAGGGAAAAAAATTAAGACGCAAAAATACAATTTCGCCTTGCCTTAAAAAAAGAATGATAGTGATGACAAAATCAAATACTACGATTGATGTAGTGTTTTCGAGATTCTTAAATGATATTGAGTGCAAAACCTACATTTCTTATTTTAGTTTCCACAAGCCTTTGATAACAAAAGTATGTACTGAAACACCTATAAGCATAATGTAAATTGACTAATAATGATGATACTTTTCTATAAATGTATACAATAATTTTTTTTTTAGTATTATGCATTGAAAATAAAAATTTTGTTTATACTTATACCTTTACCATCCTAATTATTTTTTAAATACAGTTGAAATAATAATGATAATAATAAATTTCTTAATTCTAAATAAGTTTACTTTAAAATACAACTTAATTATACGATTCAATACATATAAGCCGAAAAGTTAACTTCTACCGCGTGTTCATATTGATACACGCACATATTCTTTTTAAATGTAATATTGTCCTTGATGAGGGCTAGTCATCAAGTCACTGGTGACGGCTCAAGACAATTTTTTCTTGAGGTACAAAATGAGGAAATTCATTTTTATTTGAAATGTTTATTATTTAAAATGTTTTGAATTTTGATTTTATAAATTTTACTTCTGATATCATTAGTATCTGAATTTCTGAATATGTTAATTTAACTATCTATGAAATTTTAAAATCATTCAATAGGTTTTGTATTTTAATTTGAATGTGCTGGTTATGTTAATTTAAGAAATTATGAGATTTAAAATAGACCAAAATTCTAAATTAATCCAATATTTTACAATTTCAAAATGATTTATTTTGTTTTAAAAAAATTATATTTTAGACTGATAATTTTTTGAAATTTGATTCTCACCTTTAAAATGAGTTTTTATAAATGTTTCGTTTCTTTGAAATTTAATTTAAAAACCGAATTTTTGATATTTTTAATGGTGTGAGTTAAATATGTAGGAAATCTGTATTCTTTACGATTTCGAATAATTAGAATATTTTAATTTCAGTGTACTTCGAGAGAGAGATGTAGGAAATGGTGGCCTCAAACGAACTGAATTGAATTTAGAGGCCAATCGAGGAACTCGGGCGTCTGACGTCAGACGCATGAGGCATCTCAATGCCCAATCAGGGATTCGAGCGATGACGTCGAGCGCTTATAATCCCTAAGCGCGGGATCGTTTTTTTTGGCTTGCTTGCCTTCACTCGCACACCGGACACGACGGAGTGAGCTCGATGCCTCTTGGCCTTCAGAAACGGCATTTCTTTAAACCTAGAAATGTTTGACGCCCCCATCTCTACAGGTGAATCCTGTTCTCTTTCCGAATTAACTTTTAATCTATTTTCTTGTAAGCAATTTAAATCTATAAATATAATCTGTTTTCTTACTTTAATAAATTGATTTGTTCTTTAAATTTGGTTCATACTTTCTTTCGTTAAGAATTTTATCATTACCCCTAGACACCCGTCCCACAAATTGGGAGCTCGACCGCGATGTTAAACTCGTTTCTTCGTATTAGGCATTTGCCTATATATATATAGCAATAGCCTTATTCATTATTTTTCCTCGTGCTCACCTTTCAGCGACTTTTCTTTTTTTCAAAACGTCGAGACCTCACCGTCCGTCGGTGTCAATTTCAACTTCCTTTCTAATGTATTTTTAAAAAGTTTGCTTTGGAAAGAGTTCGCCAGCGATCCTGAGTGCGTCGTCAACAATTCAGTGAAATTCAATTTGCATCGTTCAGGAATTTCGTCGTGATACATTCTATTTTCCGGGCGTCGTCGCCGAAAATCAGCGAATCGCCAGTTTATTTTAAAGAAAGGCCTGCCAGCGATCCTAAGTGCGTCGTCATCCATTCCAGTGAGGATCAGTTTGCATCGTTCAAGATTTTCGTCGTGATCCGTTTTGTCTTTTCGAGCGTCGTCATCGAGGGTCAGCGAATCGCCAGTTAATTCCCGCCAATGATCCTAAGTGCGTCGTCATCCATTACAGTGAAGATCAACTTGCATCGTTCAAGAATTTCGTCGTGATCCATTCTGTCTTTTCGGGCGTCATCACCGAAAATCAACGAATCGCCAGGTCAGTGTGGTACTTTCTTATCAAATAACGATTGCAGACATTTACGAAACTATCGTCTGTTCATGTCATTTTAAAATTCTTTTTTTCATGTGATTAATAACTAGGAATCGTGAATATTTTATTTTCTCCTCACATAATTTCGTTTCGTAAAAGTGTTTTGTAATAAGAGTATGTTGTCTAATTAGCGGTAGTTGTGGCTAACTAAATGATTTGATTGCGAATAGGAATGATTTGTGAAAATTGTGCATTGTTTTAGATAATATTTTTAGCAACTGGGAAATAGATATTTTTGTCTATATTTTTAAAATACTTTTTACGAATATTTTGTGGTTTTACTTTTAATTTATGATATGTTATTAATTTTAAGGAATGCTGCTTTGCTATAGATTCTTCCAGTGTGTTTTTATTGACTACATTTCGAGAAAGTGAGATATTACTGTCATAATTTTTCGATTTCGTTGTATTAATATTTTTAGTGTCGATTTTACAATTTTTAGTATTTGTGAATTTTATTCATATACCTGTTATAATTGTATTTTTATCTACATTTTGTCTCTCCTCTTGGTTGGCGAGTAAAGGGGAGCTTTTTCCTGCGTTATTGTATAAACGTTTCGCATCCGATTAAGTATTTAGGTGAAAATTGGGCTTGGTTTAAAATTTTAAATTTGTTCTCTGAGCCGTCACTCTTGATCTTTGGTTGCAAAAATGGCATTTCTTCTCTCAAAGAAAAAGGAGCATCTAATAGAACTCGCCGAAAGAGTTAGGGTTGATCGTCGAAGCGAGCTTGACTAAACCCAAGCTAAAAGGATCTCATCGTGGCCAGATTACATCGAAGATGATGTCAAGGTAATGATCGATAGTATTGTGAAGGATCGCATACGTACAGAAGAAGAGAAATTGCGACGAGAACAGCGAGAATATGAAGAAATTGCGACGAGAAGAGCGAGAATATGAATTAGAGTTTGCGAATACAGGCTGAAAAGAATGCTAATACTATGAATAACCCCGAAAATGTACAAGCACCGAAAGTGATCCACGAAACTTTTCATAAGTTTAATATGAAGGACGATAATAGCTTGAACCTGACATTATTTGAACGACATGCGGAACTGACATTCTTGCCGAAGAAGGATTGGGTACAGAAGCTTATAGGACTGATTCCTATCGACATTGCTCATTTGATTGCCACAGAGAACCAGCGGATAAATGCAACGATTTACAACCACGTTAAGGGGGTTACTGTTAAAAAGATTTAAGTTATCCCCGGAGAAACTTCGTCAACTCTTTATTTCTCACCGAAAATCTAATGAACGAACTTGGCAAGATTTTATCTACGAAATACAAACATACTTCGATGGATGGATTTCCGGTTCAAATGTAGAAACTTTCGACCAGCTGCGAGAACTAATTATAGCCGACCAAATAAAGAAGAGTGCACCGTACGAGCTTCGGGAGCACTTTTTAGATGAATGGTCTACTATTAACTCATCGGCCGAGATAGCAGAAAAATTTGAAGAGTATGAAAGTGTCGAAGAACATTAAGCACCGAAATTTTACAATTCATTTGCAAAGGGGAAGATACGAAGCCAGCGGATCAAGCGATACTTACTTTCAAAGAACTGAATATCCCAGGGTGGAAGTAATAGGCGTGAGAGAAAACATTTTCAATTGAACGGTACCTCCTACTCGGGAAAAGTAAACTACTAACCTGTAGCTACTGTAAAAGGACCAGGTCATTATGCCGTGGATTGTACGAAGCGCCCCAAATGTTCGAAAATTAATAACTCTACAGACTCCTCAATCCAAATCTGCTCACGAATCTCTCGAGAAAGAATTAAGACCAGAAAAATAACCATGGGGAACAAGATTATTGAAGCTCTCGTTGACAGCGGCAGTTCAGTTTCACTCATTCGAGAAGATGTAAAAGCAAAGGAATCATCGAACCTTCGAAACTCTCGAAGACATTTCAGTATTGATCGGACTGGGAAGTACGAAGTCAAAACAAAAGGGTCGTTCAGAGAAAGATTGAACTAGATGGAGAAGAATATTCTCTGACGTGGCATGTCGTACCTACGCCGAGTTTGGAATTTCAAGCAGTAATAGGTTCAGATATACTGGAGCAAGCCTCTGTCTGCTTCTATAAAGAGGTGTTCAGTTCGAAAACATGAGGATAAAATTGTTTCCTGCAAATGCAAGTTTACGAAGCAGAAGTGGAAGACGAAATTGTAGTTCAACATATTTACCAATCCACAAATACGAAGAGAACTGTTTGAATTAATCTCCAACTATGAGCCGAAGAAGACCGAAATGACAAATGTGTGTCCATGAAAATTATCCTGAAAGACGACATACCGGTTTACCAACCTGCACGCCGCTTATCATTTTCTGAGAATCAGGATGTCAACAAGCAAATCGACGAATGGTTAGAACAAGGGATTGAAAGACCAAGCTCATCGAATATGCGAGTCCAATTGTAGTAGTTAAGAAGAAAGATGGTACCACCCGGTTGTGTGTAGATTACAGAAGACTGAACCGGAAATTAGTCAGGGGATCGTTTTCCATTGCCGTTGATAGAGGATGTATTAGATAAACTACAGGGAGCCAAAGTGTACACAACGTTAGATTTAAAAAAATGGATTTTTCCATGTTGACGTTAATGAAGATTGCAAGCACCTCACTTCCTTCGTTGTTCCAGACGGACAATTCGAATTTAATAAAGTACCTTTCAGGTCTAAGCACCAGCCCCAGCGTATTTCAAAGATATGTGTATAGTATCTTCAGAGAGCTCATGCGGAAAGGCATTGTAATAATTTACATGGATGATTTGGTGATTCCTGCTAAAGATGAGAAAGAAGGTTTAGAAAAACTAAGGGAAGTATTAGAGGTTGCCTCGAAGTATGGCTTAGAAATGAAGTTTAAAAATGTCAATTCTAAGAAGAAAAGTAGAATTTTGGGCCACTTCGTCGAAAATGGACAATACGTCCTTCAATTGCAAAAACAATAGTCGTCAAGAAGTTTCCGGTACCAACAACAGTCAAACAAGTGCAGAGCTTTTAGGACTCACCGGTTACTTTCGCAAATTTATTCCAGCGTACTCTCAAAATAGCGAAACCATTGAGTGACCTAACAAGGAAAGACAACCCATTTATGTTCGAGCAACGCCAAATGGAAGCATTCGAAAAGCTTAAGAAATTGTTGACTGAAAGTCCAGTATTAAGCATTTTTCAGCAAGGAAGAACTACCAAATTACATACCGATGCGAGTCAACAAGGATATGGCGCCGCCTTTTACTCCAAGAAGCAGAAGACGGAAAATTACATCCTATTCAATATATGTCAGAAAACGACTCCAGCAGAAGAAAAATATAGTAGTAGCTATGAACTGGAAGTTCTTGCTGTTTGTCAACGCTTTAAAGAAATTTCGCACCTACCTTCTGAAAATCATTTTAAAATCATAACGGACTGTTCAGCTTTTCAAAAGACTATGGACAAAAAGATTTAGTTACTCGTGTAGCAAGATGGACATTACTGTTAGAAGAGTATGACTACGAGATTGTACATCGTTCCGGCCAGAGAATGCAACATGTAGAAGCTCTGAGCCGGTACCCAGTCACCATAATTACAAGCGATACTCTCACCGCAAGACTACAAAGAGCCCAACAAGAAGACGAAAATATTCAAAATTTAAAGTCACTAATAGGAACAAATAATGCTACGGACTTTTTTATTAAAAATGAAATATTATACAAATACGTAGATCGCCGCGAATTAATAGCTGCACCAAGGGATATGCAAACCGAGCTAATCAAGTTAGCTCATGAGAAAGGGCACTTCTCATCCGCTAAAATAGAAGAAATTGTAAAAACGAGAATTTTTATACCTAATTTAAGCAAACAGGTACAAAACGTGATCATTAACTGTGTATCTTGTATTCTAGCTAACAAAAGTGTGGGAAAAAAGGAGGATTTCTAAATCCCTATTCCAAAGAGGACGCCATTACACTTATCATGTAGAGTTTATTGACCTTTGCCGTCTACCAACAAAAGATATCAACATATCCTCACACAATAATTGATGCCTTTACTAAGTTTACCTGGCTTTATCCCGTAAAATCCACACCCTAGAAGATGCACTAGATAAATTAAAGCTACAACAAAAGACTTTCGGCAATCCCAAAAGAATAATAACAGACAAGGGTTCTCCTTTTAACTCTAAAAGGATTTGATGATTATTGTACCGAAGAGAAATCCAAAATCTGCAGATCACCACCGGCGTACCCCGAGGGAACGGTCAAGTGAGAGAATCACCGAACTCTAATCCCCGTTTTGACCAAGTTTGTCAATCGACGATCCTACAAAATGGTACAAATTCGTAGACCGACTTCAAAGAATTCTAAATAGCACCTCCAACCGAAGTACCAAATGGTCTCCATTTGAACTATTGACTGGCGTTACCATGAGAAATAAGGAAGACCTTTACCTGAGAAACCTATTAATGGAAGAGATGGTAGAAGAATTGCAGGGAACAGAGAAACCAACTACGACAAGATGAGAAAAGAAATATTCAGAAGATCCAAGCAGAAAATAAAAAGAACCTACGATAGGAAACGCAAGAAGGCACCTGGGTATCAGAAGGGAGACTTAGTGGCCATCCAGAGAACACAATTCGGATCAGGTTTAAAATTAAGGCTTAAATTTTTTAGGACCATACAAAGTAATCAGGGAAGTTAAACCTAGAGATAGGTATAATTTAGAAAGAGTAGGTAACCATGAAGGTCCTAAATTAACCTCTTCGTCCGCCGATTTAATTAAATTTTATTCACCGGGATGAGAGATTGAACGTTTTTAATTCATTGTGTACTGTGCTTCTCTTTTATTTTTATCTATTGTCATTGGTGTTTTTTTTGTTTTGCGTGTTGTGTTGTATTTTCTTAAATTTTTAATGTTCTAGAGCAAATTATTCGACGTTATGTCAAATCACTGGGGTCAGTGATTCCAGGATGGCCGAACTTGTAGGAAATCTGTATTCTTTACGATTTCGAATAATTAGAATATTTTTAATTTCAGTGTACTTCGAGAGAGAGATATGTAGGAGATGGTGGCCTCAAACGAACTGAATTGAATTTAGAGGCCAATCGAGGAACTCGGAGCGTCTGACGTCAGACGCATGAGGCATCTCAATGCCCAATCAGGGATTCGAGCGATGACGTCGAGCGCTTATAATCCCTAAGCGCGGGATCGTTTTTTGGCTTGCTTGCCTTCACTGCACACCGGACACCACGGAGTGAGCTCGATGCCTCTTGGCCTTCAGAAACGGCATTTCTTTAAACCTAGAAATGTTTGACGCCCCCATCTCTACAGGTGAATCCTGTTCTCTTTCCGAATTAACTTTTAATCTATTTTCTTGTAAGCAATTTAAATCTATAAATATAATCTGTTTTTCTTACTTTAATAAATTGATTTGTTCTTTAAATTTGGTTCATACTTTCTTTTCGTTAAGAATTTTATCATTACCCCTAGACACCCGTCCCATATATATATATATATATATATATATATATATATATATATATATATAGTGATGAAATCAATTGACTTAAATGAGAAATATAAATTTTATTTTATTGTTTTATATTAGAATTTTGGTAATTTACAGTTTCAAATGCTTTTAGTTGCATTAATATTCAAGTTTTACATTTTTTGATAATTCATAATCTTAAATCTTTTAAGTTCATTTAAAATTTTATTAATTTGAATGATTCTTAGATTTAGCTTTAAGACGCAACACAACGAAAACGAATCTGTGGAAAAATATAGTGCTCAGAGCAATATGGCTGAGAATATTAATACTACTACTAATCAGATTCCCCTTGTGTGAACCCTATATAATCTCTTTCGATTCAGAAAATGGCATGATAATTGGAACTCGGTTAGAATAATTTAATAATACGTAATACAAATTAATATGGATTATGTACTTAGAAAATTTTAAATCTATCTAAATTTCTTAAGGGATCTGCTATAATACATTACATAAATTCTTGACTAAATATTTCCAATTTTGAAAATCATTGTTTTGTTCACAATGAGAATGTCTTAAAACCAAATGTAGTTCATTTAACTAGTTTCTTCCAACACTAACTGAATTACAACTTGGAACAATGTTTCCATAAATAAAACTTAATTGTGGAAGACAATTAGGTCTTTAACCCCGATTCTGTTTAGAAGGTCTTACAAATGGAATGCTCACACAAATAAGACAATAAATGCTAACCCTCCCCCTACACCTACAGAAAGGCTCATGGTAGCTATACGATAAAGAAAACCTAAGACTAGGCCTGAATATAACACTTTCAGGCAAAATGAACAACTCATTAGACCTAGACAAACTACATTTATACCTCGACCTCATAGCTCTGTTATGCCAAATTTTAAAAAAATTTCTAATTTGCGTCTCAACAATTTACCTAATCCTCATGCACATAATTTTGCAAGCGAGGATTTAAACCAAACCCCTAAACAAAAGCCTTTGTACCATGCAAGGTATTCCTCCCATTGGATAGAAGTATGTCCTTTTCGTCCACAAGTGGCTAACCCGCGGCACGGCAGAGTTGCAACAGTGGCACGCAAAAGCTTATTGAAAAATTTAAAAAATAATAAAAGGTGACTTTTTTCAGTTAATTCAATTGTAAGTAAAAATTATCCTGCAGTGAATACTCCTTCACTGTTGTGTGTTTCCAAAAGAAGTACACTCGTGACATTTTGGAACTTGAGGGAGGAAAGAAAATATCTGGAAGAAAGCACTGAAGTGCCCAGTGAGTGCTTGATACGCCAGAATGAATATTGGCAGCTTTTCTTATGGGATGCAGCTTTTCTTAACGATAGTATGGGACATTGAAATAACTTAAATTTAAGATTATAGAGAAAATATTGTATTTATCTTAACCTAGTGAGTCATACATCTTACTTTGTGAACAAACTTTTGCTTTTTTAATTTCAATTTTAAAAATAAAAGATTAACACATTGTACAATAATGCAGAAGCTATCTAACAAAGTTAATAATGATCTGAGCTATGATAGATTAGCAAATTTACTACCCATTTCGAAGGATTAATTGATTGCTAATGTAAAGGGTATATTCGGGTGCCTCCTACTAATCCTCTTGGGAAAAACTGTTTCTTTAAATTTTCACCCGAAGAAAAAGATGCGATTTATGCAAATCAGTCCTTATATTTAGGCATTAACTTTTAGGTTCGAGAGGAGAGAGATGATATAAGCTAGACGATAGACGTTAGTGATTAGCGAAAAGTAGTAGAAAGCTATTCGAGAGTGACTCTTCAATTTATTGCTTAATATTTAAAATTGATAATTGACGATTCGGTCAGTTAGATATTTAAATTGTAATAGTGCGGAACGAAGTAGAATAGCTTAGAACGAAATTTCGATTATTTGGAACGTGTATTGCCAAGATGTTCCAACAGTAAGTGATTCGATTCATAATTAAATATTAATTATCTCGTCTACCTTGCTTTTGTTTTAATACTTACTTATAGGTGCATTTCCTAACCTGGGTTTTAGAGATTTGTTAAGTTGTTGTGTGAGACCTGTTAATAAATTATATTCCTTTTGAATATGGCTGATCTTCATTCTAACTTGCGAACACTGATGGATGGGAGGGGACATCCATCCCACTAGGGCTTATGATTTTCAAGGCGATAAAAAAAAGGTTCATTTTTTTCCTGCGTTAATTTTTACCCCTCTAAAATCCAAAGCAAAATCATTAGTCTACAGCACCATATTAAAATGAAAAGCAAATATAAAGAACTTATTTTAACAGAAAGTTATACGAGTTATATTGAATTTCGAAAATTTGTGTCAACAAACAATTTTCAAAATTTACACCATTTGACTGTCACATATTGTTGTAGTTTTGGATCAACATATGCTTGTGAACATAATAAAATCAAAATATCACTCTACATCGACTGTTATGTTCCTTACGCAACCTAATTCAATTCATACAATTAGTTCACAATATCGCTATACCTTGTTCAAATTTTCAACCGTTAATAAAATACATTTTAAAGAGTTCAAATGAGCTGAAATTTTATTTAAGCAATTATTTTGGATGACATTACGGTAATTTAATTGTAATTAAAACAAATTAATTGATTAAAACGAATTCTTAAAAGAATTACAGATACCACCACGTTGGCATCATGTATCAAAACTTGAAAAGGTTTTCCCCCACATTTTAAGGAAGCTGAATCTCATTTGAGCTGAAATTTTCTAAACAAGTACACCAAGAAAGCGATATGCTACAGAAGGAAGAGGGTGCTGAGATATGCAAATGATTAGCTTTTCAGCACTTTCAGAGAAAGTTGGCACTGGTAGTGACACCTACAATGTGCTTAAATGAGGAAACTGTTCAGCCTCTTTCTCATGCACAAATTGCATTTGAACGTTGTTGCCTGGTGAAAAGTTGTTATGATGCCTCGTGTAAGAAGCAGAAATGTGTACCAGCACGTTTCTGACTTTGAAAAAAATCGAATTGTAGCTTACAGGGATTATCGTGCAATTTATCGTACCGCAGTATTGCTGCTCGCGTCGATCAAGATTCAATGACTGTTAGAAGAATATGGAATCGATGGGTTCAGGACTGTAATACTGTGCTGGATTTCAACGGCTACCTATCACCAGCAGCCTAGAAGATATGCTTGTCACCCGCATGGCCTTAATGGATCGTGCAGTCACATCACGAGCCTTGAGTCAAGAATTGGGGGTCATTTGCTAGACATTAAGTGTGTGCACAAACAGTTCGGCAACGTTTGCAGCAGCATGGAGTCTCAGCTCGGAGACCATGACTACGGCTACCCTTGACGCTTCATCACAGACAGTAGAGTCTTCAATGATGAGATCAACGATGAACCTGAACAGTTCACATTACATTTTTAGTGTATTACGACCCGTGTCTGTACCCTTTATTCGAGCCCTGCAAAACCCTACGTTTTTGAAGAACAATGCATGGACGCATGTTGCCGGTACTTTGCGAATTTCCCTTGATACGGAAAATGTTCGTCTGTTGCCCTGGCATTCACGTTCACCAGATCTCTCGCCAATAGAAAACGTCTGGTCCATGGCTTCCGAGCGACTGGCTAGTCAACATACGCCAATAACTACAGTTGATGAGCTGTGGCATGGTATTGAAGCTGTATAGGCAGATGTACCTTTACATTCTATCCAATCTGTGTTTGAATCAATGCCCAGGTGTATAAGTGCTATTACTACTGCCAGAGGTGCTTGTTCTCGGCACTTAATTCTCAAGATCTATGCATCCAAATTTCTTGAAAATTTAATCTCACTTGTTACTTTCAGTATAATATATTTGTCCAAAAATATCATTTTCTTATCTACATTTCTTCCTGGTGTAGCAATTTAATGGCCAGTAGTGTATATACATATTTATATTACTTGTAATTATTTGATAAAAAGTAACTAAAATAAAATTTTTCCTTGTTGACTTAAGTAGGAATTTAATTACTTTTTATATTACTTGTTAGCATCTTAGCTTGTTTTCTAATTTTGTTAGCGCCTTTAAAAAAACTAATCCTATTATAAAAAAAGCTACAAATATAAACTACACTTATGGACAAAAAAATTAGCGCACCAAAAAATAACGTGATTGCGCATTTCATATAGCCGGTAGAGGGCGTTTAACGTCGTTCTCCGTGGATTATAAAACAGGTAACAAAAACTCGTTTGAGTGTGCTAAATCGTTTATAAAGCAAGAGGAGGTAGACATGCCATTACGCCGTTTTCGAAGACAATATGAGCAGCTGTCGCAGTTTCAGAGTGGGAGAATCCTCGGTATGATGGAAGGCGAGTAGCTCGTCAATTATACCGCTCTGATTGTATTGTGAGGATGTGTTTAGACCAGTGGATCCGAGAGATGTCATTTACACGAAGACCAGGCTCAGGATGCCCTCGACAGCCCCATCGTAAGAAATGCAAGCCCACAGCCAACTGCTTCATCGCCCGCCATCCAGAAACAAGTAGTTCCTTCAGTAGGGACCCCTGTGTCCTCTCGGACCGTACGAAGTTGCTGGATGAAAGATATTTGGGATCGTGGCGCCCATTACGTGAGCTGACCTTGACGTGTCCACCCATCGACGCTTCCGTTTGGAGTGGTTCCGCGCACGAAGAAACTGGACTGCAGCAGAATGGAACCATGACATCTTTAACAACAAATCCAGATTCAATATCAGCAGTTATGACAATTGTGTTCGTGTGTAGAGACCCCGTGGTGAACGTCTGAATCCTGCATTTTCTTTACATCGACACACCGCTCTCACAGCTGGTGTGATGGTATGGGGTGTCATTGCCTAGTTGGCAATGACATCATTAATTAAGGCAGCATGGTACTTTAGCAGCAGTTTGGCGCGTAAAATAACCATCTTCCTTCAAATGTATTACTTTGTACCTTTTATTCTCAGGCAGGTATGAAAATTTAGCCATAATTCCAATACTTTCCACAAACGCACTTCAAATTGCTTTCAATACACTATTTTCCACAAGCACACAACTGCATTCAATATAATAAACCACGTTTCACCTTTTTCTTTCGACCCTTTATCGCTACCCTTTATCGCTTAAATTTGGAGACCTAGGAGGCCATGAGTACCTGCAGCGCCTGCTAACGATTCTGTCTTTCCCGAATGTCTGTATCAGGAATGTCTTAACCGGGTTAGCAGTGTGACTGGTTGCTCCATCCTGCATGAACGTGACATTCGAAATCTGACCTCGTTGAATTAAACATGGCACGACAGTCTCCCGCAGAAGCGTTAGATAACGATGAGCATTTACTGTTTCCGTTATCCATCCATTTACTGGGCACTGCGTTTTAAAGAAGGGTCCTATGATAAATGAACCCGTGAACCCGCACAATGCTGTCACTTTTGGGGAATGCAATGGCTTTTGTGTGTACTCACGTGGATTAGAGGTCGCTCAAATGCGACAGTTATGGTTGTTAATGTCACCATGAAGCGAGAAATGAGCTTCATCTGTCCACAAGATGTTAAAAACCCAGGTGGGATCCTGTTCCATTTTAGAGAAGGCCCACTTCGCAAATGCTACCCTCTGTGCGGTATCTGCTGGCAAAAGTTCATAGCACGATTGCAATTTGTATGGATACAGCTGGAGGAGTCGAAGAATATTGCGGACAGATGATGGTGGTAAGCCCAATCGTCTGGCAGCTTCACCAGCACTGCTGGTCCCTGAAGCTGCTTCGGACGCAATCGTTTCCATTTCGACAGCAATGCAGGGTGTTTCTTTCAAGCATGGTCGTCCGGCTTGTGCTCGATCCTCCAACTTTCCAGTTTCCTCAAAACGTTTAACAAGCTTTAAGAGACCTGCAGATGTTAAAGGGCCTTTTGCACTCTTTACATTTTTTTGAACTCGGAATTTACGCAAGGCAATGGTCGCTGATTCCTCGTTCATGTAAAATAATTTCACCAACAAAGCTTTATCCGGAGCACTGAGCATCCTTGTTCACATTGACTGTTTGTAATGGTGAAATGAATGTGGATTCATTGAGAGCAAAGGTTTTTATAACAGTCTAATTTGCATATTTCCACCACAGACACTTGTAACAGCGCCACCTACCGGATGATTTTCGAATTTTTTTCCTAGCTTAAAAGAAAATCCCGTGACATATACTAATGCTGATCCTGCAAACAGTTTTTTGTTTCGTTCATTTCTCGGGATTTTATGAATTTTTAAAGTTTTTACGGACTTTTTACCCACCCGGTATATATATATATATATATATATATATATATATATATATATATATATATATATATATATATATATATATATATATATATATATATATATACATTAGGGGGTTAGACAGTAATATCATTAGGGGTTAGACAGTAATGTCGTTTCTACGTATTTTAATATTCTTTAGTCATTTATCAGCTCATTGCGTACCAATGACTATGCAGTGGTTCTCTCCCAAAATGTGCTTGTGTTAGTATTTTTAGACACGGTTCTTTTGTAGTTCTAAAAGCTAGACAATCCGTGAATGCGGACCTTTATTGTGAACAATTGGATCAAGTAAATCAATACGTAATGGAAAAATACCAGGAGATTTGTCAACAAAAAATAATTATTCTATAAGACGATAATGCAATACCGCTCTGTGCAAGACGGACCGTGAAAAAAAAATTAATAAATTGGATTGGGAGTTATTGCTTCACCCATCACACTCGCCCTATCTTGCTTCATCGGATTTCTGTTTATTCCGTTCTATAAAATATTTTCTAAGTGGTAAAAAAACTGAGAATTCCAATGATGGCCAAAATACCATCTCCAGATATTTTCATCAGAAACAAACTGATTTTTAGCGACTTGGTTTGAAAACTTACACACTAATAGGTAAAAGAATTATTATAACGACGGTGATTACATAATTGATTGCGAATAAAAACTCAGTAAAAATTCACCTGTTTGAATTTAACACAGGAAAACGACATTACTTTCCGATATATATGTATATACATTATGTGTATGGTCAGGAAAGTTTAGCTTCAAAATTAAGTAAATAATAATTAAAAATAGAGCGAACTCTCTTTACTATCGCGTAAGTATTTGAGGGTAAATAAGCCTATTTAAAGGTAGAGCGAGCGCTGACGAAAGAGAGAGCATTAATGAAAATACTAGCTGGTGACTCCTCGCTGCTATGTTGTATTTTGTTCCACCCTGTTGCGCGCCAAAGGGCCGCCATGTTGGATTAACTATGAACGTTGCTTAATAAAGTTCCGGGCAACTATGCAATCATTTGCAAATGGTTTTATAACTTTATACTTAACAAACAGTTTCAAAACAATAACGCGTTTATTAAATCCAATTGCAGCAGTAGAGAAATCATTAACCGTATTTCAGCTTTTTACAAAAAACTAGAATTATATACAAAGAATATCAATTTTCCTTATATTTTTCTAACACCAAAATTTCATAAGTGTCCAATTAAATTTAGAACTATTACTAATGATTTTATTACCTATATTACTCAACCAGGCAAGATGTTGCAAAAAGTTATACAACACACTCTAGACAATATCTCAAACTCCATTATTGTATAATATAGTAAAGATATCGTTGAGAACATACAAGATAAGAGTATTAAATCTAAACTATGACTTCGAAGACTTATTCAACTCTATTGATATAGAGAATATGATTAAAGGACTTAAAAATGTTTATATTAAATATTCATTAAATAAATTGATAAATTATGATAAATTTAATACTATTATACAATTTGTTTTGAAAGAAAATTACATATTTCATAATAACTATTATTATTAACAAATTAATGGTCTGCCACAAGGTGGCCCAACGAGTAATAGTCTGGCTAATATTTATTTACACTATTATGAGAATGAAAAAATTGATACAGACTCTTGTTACTTCTTTAGATACATCGATGATTTAATTATTTTCAGTAATAAAGTTGACTTTACTCCTATTTTAAAGTATTATCCACACTACTTGAAAATACTAAAAACTAATTGCAATATAGAGTCAACAAACTTCCTAGATCTCCAATTAAAAGTTGAAAATAATATGCTAATAAGTAATATTTTTGATAAAAGAGACTTTTAAATTTAATGTTATAAAAATGTCATATTGGAATAGTTCCCTTCACATTTCAACACATTTAGAAATATTATTCTAAATTATATAAAAAGAAATAATGATTTAGTATCTGAAGAAGTCTTTAGAATTAATAAATATAAAAATTTTTTCAAAGTTGCCTAAACTATAATTATCCAGCTAATTTTATATATAAATATATTTCTTCAAAATTATAGCTATTTAATCATTATTATTTAATATATTTTTCTATTTAGTTTATAGTATATATTATTTTTAATTTTTATTATAATAAGTTTAGTTACTAAAATATATATAGAGATGGCGCGATTATTCTTAGTCATGATGTTTTTCTGTGCATGGTGTCAGTACACGAATGTAATCTGCATACATCGGGTAAGATTTTAGTTTTTTAGCACATTTTCATTATTATTACTTATGGCCACAATCATTGTTAACCTCTTTTGCAAATATTTTTGTCTATACATATTTATATTTGTCTATTTCACCCGGATTCCTATAGTAAATTAATATTCCAATTCTATTCTATTGATATTATATTCACCCACGTGGGTTTTTGGGCATTTGCCTTGGTTTATCTCCTATGCTATTATGTCGAAAATTTCCGCTGTAGGGGAAGGTAGAGATCTCAAGAAACATTTTTTAACCCTGTTTCACTGTCCTAAGCCAGTGACAGCAAGGGGAATCATAATAGATTTTCCAACTCTAGCTAAATTTCTTTTTTTTTGGCTTGTAATGGTTTAATGATTCGTGAGAAGATAGCTCACATGATGGAATAGACAGATTTACCAAGGAATTTTGATAGTGTAGTCTAGCTGCATGTCCCGGCGTTGCACGGGCTTTCTCTACTTTTATAAATTTTCTCTTCCCTTCACAAAAAATCACCACTTCCATTATTCTTTTTCGAAATTACTTTGACTTCTTTGTTTTATTTCCTTCCGCTTAGCCCGACGTTGCACAGGCTTTTACCGAGTGTATAACTTAATCCCCATTTAATTTCCTCTTTCCTTCATGACGCCATCACTTCTGTGTGGGTGTGTACATGTACGATGTGAGGAATTGCTATAATATCGTCATTAAAATTCCCTTTTTCGAAATTTGTTCACTGTCAGACAGGTTTCTTTCCCCTCCTTTTACCTCCGGCGTTGCACAACTTTTTTGAATGCATAACATATTGTCATGAAAATTCCCCTTTCGCTGTCAGGACTGCTTGGTGTGTGTATGATTTCTATTTTAACGTCATTAAAATTCCCTTTTTTGAAACTTCTACATCTTTCCATAGTCAGTCATGTCTCCTTTATCTCTAAAGCCCGGTGTTAAAGTGGCTTTTTTGAGTGTAGAACTACACCCCCACACCACCACGATAAAAGATTTATCTTCAAATTCCAATCATTGACTTATAAAAAAAAGCATTGCTTTAGTTGAAATTTAAAAAAAAAATCTAAAGCAATAAAAAACAATTCTGAAGCCGAAGGTAAAAAAAAAGCTTTCATCATTTTTTAAAGATAGATAGATTCTAAGAATCTAAAATAATAAAATAGATTTCAGATTTTCATTAATCAATCAATCGTTGCATATAGTTAGCTTAAAATTTTCTCTAAAAGGAATTTTTATACAAAATAATGAACGATGTACTTTTTTATTAACAAATAATTAATTTAGTAATGAAATAACAGAAATACTACTTTGTTTTTTAAAAAACAAATGAATTTAAATCAATTATCTATAAATAAGGAATTAAAAAATCTTATAGACAGCTATTTAAACGATTTTTTCCCTTGTCGTTGTAATGTCTGATTCAACACCTGTAAGTGTAAAAAAAAACACTATGGGGGAAAAAATAGATATACGTTTACATTCACTAAAAAACATTCAAAAAGAAAAGAATATTATCTGATAAAAATATTTTAGTATTTTATTATAATTTTATAGTTTTTCATTCCACTGTGTTTAGTAAATTATTTAAACACATAAATGAGAAGAAAAAAAATGTTATACCAACCTAACATATTCATTATTTTATAATAAAATTGATTAAAAATTTTCTTTTGGTATAGTTTATCGTGACACCGTTTACTTAAAAAATGGCAGTAAAAGAAAAATCTCGTTTATTGATAACCCTCTCAGTGGTTAAAAAAAAAAAAAAGAAGGGGGGATAAGGTTGCCGAATTTATTTTTCCACCCATGCTCTGTAATCACTCAAAATCTAAAATTCTCGTGTTGGGGTTTCCAACAATTAATTATTATTGCCCTTTGTCAATTTTGGCTACCGCTGTAGTCCCGCCGTTAAGAGGAATGTTGCTATTTCATTAAAAAAACTGGTTAATTATGTTTTGTTTTTTATTTTAAATATGTGTGTAAAATATTTTTATAAGAAGTGGTACGTAAATTAAGAAAATGCAAAACAAAATTTTGTTACGTTCGGTAAAACAAAGGAAAAAAATATTTTGAAACTTAACTTAAGAAAATGTTGAAGTACCATTATAAAGTATAAAAAATAGACTAGCAATTAATAATAAAAAATGTATTATAAAAGCATTGCTTTTAGTTTTTCTATGGAAGTTATGCTTATTTAACTGAATATGTAAAAAAAACTGAAATTGAACTGGGCAATTTTTTATGTTTTTATTAGCCGATTAAATAATTAAAAAAAGTTATGCATTCAGGCATTCTTTTTAAGTAACCTATAAATTTTATGAAACAGAGTAAATTTTGATATTAATAAATGAGTCCCAGAAATATATTGAATGCATCCTGTCTTCTTAATCTGGCATCATTTTTGGTTTATAATTTTGAAAATCAGATAATCATTATTAAAGAAAATTGATACAAATTGAAGTAAAAATAAATTTTTCACTCTTCCTTTTTTTTTACTAATTAAATTTCATGATTTTCATTTGTTATAGTCTCCAATTTTTCTAGTGTAACCCATGAGCAAATGTGAAGTGGACGTGGTGAAACAGGTAGTGAGTATCAATTTGGCGCGAAACTGGTTTTCGACGCCAAACCCTTGGCCTTTTGCAAAATCGCATTTTTCATTAAAGTTTTCATTTATTTTTTGAGGGCTTCTCTTTTAAGCTGAAATTTCCAAATTTCCCACATCGAAAACAGAAGGCGATGATTTTAAAACAAAAAATGTAATAAAAAAGTACTGCATAGATGAACTCTTGCAAAAATGGTATTAGACGAAAAACACACACAAAAAACATTTTAAATCCGCAATTTTTAAGCAAATTTTCAGTCTTCGTACAGATCACGGATAATTTTGTTTTACAGACAGAGAAAAGTCTCGTGAGATTATTTTTATAAATGAGAAAATTATTAAATGTTTATGTTAAATAAGTTTTCCACATTTTATTTTTTAGACTAATTCTAAAAGAGAAAAGTAGAACTTTTTTATTGTAGAATAATGTTTAATTAACACGAAAAGAAATTTATACGAAATGATTTAGAAATCTCCTTCATAAAAAATGCATCAATTCTGGCTCATTCTTAAGAAAATCGTAAAAATAGGAAAATATTGTTATTTTGTAAAAACATTATACCGCATCGTGGCGAAATAAATGATCTTTACGATTCTGTAATTATTTTTTGTCTGAGTTTTGTGTAATAAATTAAATCGCTGTTTTAAAAACGTCAAAACCGCAAAAAAAAAAAAAAAATCCTCATCTTTTTCTTCATTTTGGGTCGCCAAGCACAGCGGAATAAACAGCCTACAGGAGAGAAAACAATTATGGTTTTTAAGGTTTTCAATTAATATCTTTTCAACAAATTGCAATATTGGAAAATAAATGATCAAAACGGCTTTCTCAGTTCATTCCCAATCTTTTGGTACTATTGCTGAATTTCTGCGTGGTGCGGTTCGTGAGAAGATAGATGCATACACATATAGAAAGATACATTTGTTTGTTTACGAGTTTTAATAGTGTTAATCAAGGGTGTCAAGCTCAAAGGCTTACTTGGGCCAAAAAATAACGTTTAACTTTAGGTGGGCAGCAAAAAAAAAAAAAAAAAAAAAAAAAAATCAATATTCTTAGAAACATAGGTACCGTATTTACGGAATCGTGGTATATTCAAGATGATTATCTGAACGTTTTGTTTAATAATAGCAAAAAAAAAAAAGAATGTAACTAAAAAAACGTTTAACGAATTTGCGTCGTTTTGCAATTTTATTATATATTATTGTGTGCCGATATATTGGCCGGGCCGCAAAAATGTTCGCAGCGGGCCACATGCGGTCCCGCGAGTTTGACACTTTTGGTGTAGATATATACTATTATCTACACTACCAAAGATGTGATAAAATACGAAACACAAAAAATATTAAAATAAAGAATTATATTTACTTTGATAATTTTTAGATTTTATTAATTCAATTCACCTTGGAGATACACTCATGTCCAAAATTAAGGCCACAAACGTGTTTTCCGACATTATTCTGAATTACCTCCAGTGAAACTGACAGAATTTGTATTTTATATAATTTGAAGAACGAGCAGTACAATATTAACCTTCGGTTTAGCAAAATAAATCGTTCAGAGTTAGTTTACTGGATTGAGACCATTTATAAGTATATTGGATTTTTTCCTGTAGTTTTGTGAGTATTGTATTAAAACAAACAAGCTAGCCTTACAGTGAGAAGGAGTTCCCATAATCGTTGAAACGATTCCTTGAGATGGAGTACCGCTGGCAGGCTTGAAGCTGGCCAGTCTCAAGGGGAGGTGGCTTGATGGTTAAACGAGGCAAAGAAAGTGGTCTCCCGGCTATAGAATCAATTTCAAACAAGCGGTACTGTCACGAAGATGGTCAACCAAAACCACCACAGAGCAACGACATCTCCATAGGATCGCTACTTGATATTAAGCGCACGATGACATAGACAGACAATGGTTTCTCAGTTTGCTTAGGACTTTGCAGCTGTGCTGTAAGGAGAATTTCCAAGCAAACAGTCTGCAGATGTCTTGACCTTTACACCCAGCGTCTTGTCTTGTGTGTCTCTTTGACTGCATAATACAGGAAAGACCGATTATTGTGGAGTCGGAAACATCAGTCATTGACACCACAAGAATGGTGACGTATTGTTTTCAGTGATTTGAAATTCACCAGAGAGAGTGATTCTCGTAGAATCTTCATCTTGAGAGAAAGTAGAGTTCACTTTCATCCCTCCTACGTAAAGAGAAATTGACGGATTTGATGGTAAAGAAATCTCTGTTTGGGACGGCATAATGTTGGGCAGTTGTACACCTTTATACATCTTTGATCCGGGTACTGTCAACTCTCGGCGCTGTAGGGATGAGGTCCTTGAAGCTTATGTGAGACTCTTGCAGGGTATTATTGGCCCGGACTATGTCTTATGAACAATAATGTGTGGTCACGCCGAACTTTCATTGTTGAGGTATTCTTCTAATAAGAGGCTACCTATCATACGGATTGATCCTTGAGGTATCTGAATTTCATTCCTATTGAACTTATTTGGGATGCTTTAAGAAAAGCCATTTGAGCCAAAAGCCAAAGCCAAAGTGAGGCTTGTATAGCAGTGCACGGTGGTCACACTCCATATTAGACAGACTTTTCCAGAGGAAAAATACTTTATCACTGAAAATTTTTATATGCATTGTATCTTAATTCAAAATTCAATATTTCCATACTTTTAAGTTTCTTTATTTTTCTCATTTTGCAATATGTCACTTTTCGTGGCAACAGAGTGAATAGTTCATAAGTTTTCACATATTTTATGTTTGTGACCTTAATTTTAGACATGAGTGTACGATAAAAGTACGTTTATGCAAGAGATTAAAGTATTTTTATACATTTATGATAATTATGAATTAAATAGAGTAATAGTTTTAAGAAACTTAATCGCTTCATTTGTCTGGTATTGCAAGAAAATAGTTTTCGATTTAACGAAAATCTTTAAGAAACAGGTAAAGTCTATCCCCAAGGCTGTTTGTTAGCATTGTTTAGCTAATTTACGATGGATGAGGCATAAGTCATGGCAACTACTTTTTTTCTTATAGATATGTGAAGGATCAGAAACGTATATGTGTTGTGTGGAAGTTCTGCAGGTATAATGTGTATGCAGAACAACAGATGTCTTTGTGAGAGCTGTGAAATCATTGAGTAGATGAGTATCGTGTGAGATGGAAGGAACCCGGGAGAAATGCGATGGAATGTCACAGTGAATTAGTGGAAATCCTTGGGAAGAATGCCCTACCATACCGTACAGTAACACGGTGGGTAGGAAAGTTTCAACAAGGACGTGTGTCAACCAGTGATGAGCAACGTGGTGTGGCAAATGCTGACGTTGATGGTATTCAGCGCTTTCTACATCGTTGTGGTGACAGTAGCAGGGGACTACATTGAGGGTCTTTAGGTCCAGATTTATCATGTCAACTTTATGTGTACTGTGTTGTCATTCTTTTGCACCGTCAAGGCCATATTGCTCTGTATACTACAGTAATTAATTAGTGTGTTATGATATTTCAGTGCTATTCATTGTCCAAACATATAGTTAACATCTTGTCCTTTCGTCTGTATATGTCACATTTTCCAACCGGTTTGGTATCTTCAAGAAAAAAAAATAGCTGCCATGAATTTTGCCTCAACCCTCGTATATTTCTATAAACACAGAATAGCATTGATGATATATCTTATTACCTATATCAATACATGGACAATTTAGTAATTTTCAATAAAATTAATGGATTAAAATTTTGTTTTATATCTTACTTCAGTGTTTCTCAAACTGTGGGGCGCGCCCCCTTGAGGGGGCGCGATATACCTACAAGGGGGGCGCGAGCATATCGAAAATAAAAGATTTAAAAAAATTTATTTACTAGAATGAAGTAAAACAAAATACTTTCTGACATAATAAAAAATATACACATTTACACGGAAATATATATATATATATTAATATATATATATATATATATATATATATATATATTATCTGCGATCATCATCAAAAATAAAATCTTCTACTTCAAAACCTCATTTTTTAGCTATCTTTGATACTATAACCAAATAAAAAACGTTTTATTCGATTTGCTGTAATCCCATGATGAGAGATTTTTTTATTACGTTTCTTTTCAAAGTGGAAATGCTACTCTTTCAGAGGAAAGACACAACCCAGACCCATAATCAAAAAAATTTTTAGGAATATAAAAAAATTCATTACTGTTATATATTATTGCCATCAGCTGTAGGCAGCAGAATGTATTTGCTGCGGTTTGACCTTCGAGCTTACTTGTACGGTTAGTTACGTCCCTGCTCTTATGTATTTGTTTTTTCATTTTGGGAAGTTTGAAGGATTACTAAGCCAAGCATAATGAAAAACGTTTTGCATCATTTTTTAGAACATCCATATTGTAATAAATACACTTTTAATCCGGGAGCGTTCACGCCGAGCGCAGAGTGCACGAAATTGGTAATTCTGGCAAAACTGTTTAATTGTTACCAATGGCCCTGACACACTATCCTCCTGTTTGACAATCTTAACGTGAACTAAAATATATTTGTCACATATCTCCCCCTCTTTTTTGGGAGTGACAGACGTTTTTTTTACGATCTTAAGGTACTTGTTTTGTCTGAGTTCCCGGTGTGATAACTTTTTTTCCGAAATTTTTTCTGTGTCCTTGAAAAAGTAGGTGAGTATATTTTCTCTTAATTAAATTATTCACTGTAATTACGATTTTTATTGTGTACTATAAAAATAAATATAAAAAAAGGAGTAGGGTGACTATAACCCCGCTCGACCATTAGTATCGAGTGCGCGTCTGCTCCAGGATTAAAACATGTGAAAGAGAGTCTTTTCGTTTTAAAAATATTAAAAATAATACAATTATTATTCATCAGAATTTTTTTTATTATTCATTATTCAACATCAATTCTAAATGCTAATTCTTTGAAGCTTAGAATTACAGTTCGCTCAAAACTAATTATAATTTGAGCAATCATTTTAAAAAAAAATCATTTTACATTTTTGTAAACATTGTCGCACACTTGGCTTTACTCTCCTTACAATTAAGCGATTATATCAATAATGTTTTATTTTCTTATAAATGAACTTGTGCAAAGAGCGGGTACTTCAGCCGGTATACATTTAATGTATCAGTGTTGCACAGAGTATTTTATTATATATATTTACTAAATTAAGAACAAGTTTAATAAGTATTAGCGACTTCCATGGGCTTGTCTTACAGAGCAAAGTTTTTCAAAGGAATGCTTATGATTAGAAATTGACCCACTGAGTTCTTTCTAAAAGAAAACTGATATCTATATTTTGTCTTCTAAGCAGGCACCGCATTTTGCAATATCTTCCAATTTAAAAATTAGAGAAAGGAAAAATAACATAATTATTATCCTATTACTTAATTTTTTTTGCTTAAAAGTAATATACACAAAATTTAATACTTACGTCATGAATTTGTACGGTTTATAATAAAGATTGTTGCTTTAGCGTCAAAGTGTACTATGATTGCATTCAGTATAATATTAATATATAAGGGGGCGCGATAAAAATTGTGATTGAAAAGGGGGCGCCAGGATTGAAAGTTTGAGAAGCACTGTCTTACTTGAAATATAGTTTGATTTAGTTCTAACAAATAATATAACTCAGATAAAGCTGATTTAATATACTTTGATTTACAAATAAAAGAGATTATATATTAGGAATACAATATATCCATTATATATTTATTATCAAAATATGTATATTTATATTTTACATTAATAAAAAAAATTTTGGAACTGTAATATGCATTTATTAATTCATAGAAAAATACTTTTAAATTATTTGCGTCGCACACGCAAACTACACAAAGCTAGACAAATAAAAAAAAATCAGAAACTTTTCAGATATGGTATACAACATAATGATCAATTAAAATTTTGAAAAAAAAATCAATACACTGTAAATTTTTTAGAATTAGGTGCAAAATTAACTTTTTATAAATATTTGTTTAGTATATTGATCTGTCGCCAAACCAGTATGGTGGCTATGACCCTCGGCTTGTAACTGAGTGGGTTCGGGATCAAATCCCGAGTAAGACATGGTTGTATCTTCTTCGGGGAAGAAGTCGGTATTTCACCTGTAATGGATTCCCGTCTCGAACGGAAAGCAGTGCACCCCTTCCTGTTATATGCTGTGATCATCATCTCTAATAAATGTGTATATTCTTCTCTGTTGTATTGTATGCTTTCTGTCCTTCTTCACTTGTATTTCATATGTTCCCAGCATAAAAAACACACGTCAACAACAACAGTATATTGATCTACGATAAGCCAATACGTACTTTTATTTATCCTATAAAATCTGATATGCTGTATTACACATGATTGGAAAACAGCTACAATTTTTGAAATTTTTATAAATAACTTTGCAATTCCCTTTTAACAAATCATTTCAAATAAAATAGTATTTTTCGTAGATTTTGATTTACTATAAATCTGGGGGGGGGGACTAATTATTCCCTATATACCTTCTTTTTCATACATATGTACATCCATGCATGTATGTGTGTAGTTATATAAATATAAATATATATATATATGCATATGTATATATATATATACATATGTATATATATATATATATATATACATATGTGTATATATATATACATATGTATATATATATATATATATATATATATATATATATATATATATATATATATATATATATACTGCTCAAAATAATTAAAGTATATTGTGGTTTTAGGTGGATCTTGTGGCTGGGAAACTTTTCAGCTGATTGATACATGGTCGACAGACGTAGTAGGTTATATGAGAATAAATTGCATATATATATTTATATTTATATAACATGTTTGGCAGAAAAAATGCATTTTATTACGCATTTGTGTACAAAAGGAAAAAAAAACACAATTTGTGCATATGAGAAAAAAAAAGAATAAGAAAAGGTGTTTTCTTCAAAGGAAATCATTTTCAGTAAGGGGTATGGTATTCTGTCCCACTCTTCCAGAAGAGCTTTTTCCAGTTCTTGGAGAGTTTGTGGGGGTGGTTGGCGGCCAGCAACTCGTCTTCCTAGAGCGTCCCAAACGAGCTCTATTGGATTCATGTCTGGAGAACACGCTGGCCATTCCATTCGTACGATTCCTTCCTCGAAAAGGGAATCCTCCACAAGGTTAGCACAATGTGGCCTGCTGTTATCGTCCATTAAAATGAAGTCATCTCCGATTGCTGTAGCGTAAGGGACTACAATAGATCTGAGGATCTCATCCCTATATCGGCGAGCAGTCAGAGGTCCATCTCGAATGATGTAGAGGTCTGTGCGCCCGTCAATGGAGATGCCACCTTACACCAACACTCCTCCACCGCCAAATCTGACACTTTCGTGCACAAACGCAGGATTATTCCTACTGCCACGGTCCCTCCAGATGAAAATACGCCTATTATCCGGATGAACAAAAAAATGGGACTCGTCAGAAAAAAGAACATTGCTCCATTCATTTCTCCTCCAGTTCATATGCTCTGTTGATCTCTCCCTGCAGTCGCGACAATGCCTTGATGTTAGTCATACACATAGCAACGGTTGGAGAGCATACAGACCTACACCATGGAGCCGGTTTCGGACAGTCTGAGTTGGAACCGTGGTGCCAGTAGCCGAGCGAAGGAGTTGTTGGAGAAGAGTAGCGTTCATATTTCGGTGTCTCCGAGCCGTTAACACTAAATAATGATCTTCATTGGGCGTTGTTATCCGTCTACGACCTTGTTCTGGTCTTCGGCCTGCAATTTTAGTCTCCAAAAAACGGTTCCAGATTCTGGAAATCACACTTTGTGACACTCCAATGGCTCGTGCTACTTCGGCTTGAGTTTGGCCCCCTTCTAACCTGCCAACAACTCTCCAAGCTTCTGAATCGGTTAAATGACTTCGCTGAGACACCGTACTCATCGAAACAAAACAGTCACTGAATGCCGGCCATCCTTGTCTTATTTTCAGTTGAAAGTCAAATTTCATTCGCTGCCGCTGAAGCAACGTTTTTGACGTCGATCTCAAAATTAGCATACTCCACAGTTTGAAAATCAGAAAAATTTGTATTTGTGATTTTCTTCTTCCATTTTTGGCAAAAAAAAATTTCGCTTTCATCTTTATATTATATAAATCTTACAATATCCTTTAATTGTTTTGAACAGTGTATATATATATATATATACACTCAGGAACATTGAAAATAGTGACCCAAGAAGGAAGCTAAGTACAATCGATAAATTTGCAAATAAGTACAGCGTAATGTGATATGCAAATGATCCAAGTTTTGTGCCAATACGCATGCTCATAAACGCCGAGGTGGCGCTACAATCAGGAAGAGAGTGCTATATAAGCCAGCGCAAATTCGAAGATTCATAAACGTGACGATTACCCGCCGATTGTAGGAAGACTTTGGTAAGCGAAACATGCCAGGTAAACGTGCTAGAAGACATTTCTCACAGTTAAGCGAGTTTGAGAGAGGCCTGATCATCGGCATGAAAACTACAGGCTGGTTGACGCGCCGTGTTTCTGGCCAGGGGGATCATTTGGAGTGTGCTATTAGAAATTGTTGGGAGCAGTGGACACGAGAAGGTACCCACGAGCGGAAAACCGTGTCTGAAGCGACCAGGAAGACCACGAGGAGAGAGGATCGAAGGATCATGCGGCAAGCACTTGTTAACCCCACAGTGACTCGTTCAACAATATGAGCAGACGTAGGC
>BMAU01006608.1:0-12814 GCA_019973935.1 Trichonephila clavipes
TCGTTAGAACGCTCGTGCTTTGAGGTACGTCATCCCTCACCGCTTTTGTGGGAGATTTCGGTATTTGTTTTAACTTCAGTCATGGTCTATCTTTTTCTCCCATCCTGAAGGGAATAGGCGCCTACGGCGCCGGCACCCGCGATCATCTAATTTTAGTTAGGATGAGGGAGGCCGAGAGAGACATTTGTGACCTGCCAATAAGAAGGGTCGAGGGGCGTGTTGTGGACTCACCCCTGGTGTTTAAAAGGGTTTTTTTCAGGAGAAGAGAAAAAACTAGAGAGAGGAGCCCGGCCCTGGATGGAGAAAAAGGAAAAAGCCCTGCCCTGGATCGAGAAAGCATGAGAGGAGAGCCCTGGTTGGAACGGACTGGGGAGAGCGCTAAGGAGGTTGGAGTGGAAAGAAAGACTATGAACACCGGTGGCGTTGAGAATAGAATATAGACTGATTGCACCGGCTTGGCATATGAACTGTAATCTATTGCTTCACTAACAAATTGTTTAGAAAATAAACAAGCATTTTATTTTCAAATTTGGCTGTGACAGTTTAGTGATGGCTGGCTTCTCACGACGTTACAATATATGTCGTATATATACGATATATAACGGAGGAAAAAGCGACTCACTCATAACGATATCTCCAGAACAATTAAACTACATAGACTTGAAATTTCGTAAGCCTGTTCCTATTATAGGGTAGAGATCTGCTAAGAGAGGATTTTGCGAAAATCGAGCCTCAAAGGGAGTTAAGGGGCGTTTAGAATAATAATTTCCATTTTTAAACTACTGTACGTACAGTCTTGAAATTTGGTACACTTTTTCCTTTCATAGATTCGAGATCCTGTACAGAGTCTGTTTTACGAAAATAGAGCCCAAGGGACATTGTGGAGGCTTAAGGGGCCTTGTAGGTAATTATTTCCATTTTTAAACTACTGGATCTACAGTCTTGAAATTTGGTAAGCATATTTCTTTCATAGAGTAGAGATCCGCTACAAAATGATTTTGGGGAATATTGACTTTAAAGTGGCGTTACGGGGATTTTAAGGGACGTTATAGATAATTATTTCTGTTTTTAGACGTACAGTCGTGAAATTTAGTAAGCAGATCCTTTTCATGAAATAGAGTTTTTCTAACAAAGAATTTTTTTGAAAATCGACCCCTAAGGGGGTTGCGAGGGATGAACGGGAGTTATAGAAAAAAATTCCTGTTTTTTTTAATTGTTAAGAGTCACATACTTGAAATTTGTTGAAAAGAAGTCCATTAAGAATGGATATTACCAAAATCGATTCTGGGGGAACGAAGGGTAATAAGATTATATTGATTAAAAAAATGCTATTTTCGAACTACTAGGACTATAATAATGAAATTTGCTTTGCGTCTTTTTTTTTTTGTTGAATTGAAATCCGCTAAGAATGGTTCTTTTGGAAATCGATTCTTAACGGAGTTACGGGGCATATTGATAGTAAGAATTTCGTGTTTGCTCTTTAACCTTTTGGAGATGGCGCTTTTCAGTCGAAAATTTTCCACAGAATGGCACTTTTAGCCTCGCTGACTCCCCCTTTCTCACTGATTGATGCTACCGTACACCGGTGGACAATAGAAGCAAGATAGCTGTTAGTCTCCTGCTGTGGAGTGTCTTAGAAAGTCCCTAAATACGAAGATTTCCCTTTCTTAGGGAAACATGTTTTCTTAGGGAAACATGTTGTTGTAACAGTTACTAACGATTTAGTTCAAGAAATCTAGAAAAATTCATTTATTTTTTAAAAAAGGAGACATTTTCCTATAATTTAAGCTGCATTCCACCTAGATTTCATCTTCAATATTTTTAAAAGCATTGAGTGAAATAGCATAAAAAATTTATTATTATATAAAAGTGTTGATAATGTAAAGCATTGCGTAAAAAAAAGAGGCGCTTATTTCATTTTAATTAAAGGGGTACAGTAAACTTAACAAAATTTAATTAATTTTATCCAAGTAAAACTTATTTAAATTTTGGTTTTCAGTAAATGCATTAAAATATGTAAATTATTATAAATTCATTTTTCATTCTATTAAATGCAAGAATTTGTTACACAAACTTAATTTACGCAGGTGTCAAAAAATAATGTAATTTTTAATTAATTATAATAATGTATAATCAATAATATAAAAGAAAAGAAAAAGTAAAATGTGTGCTTGCTTTATGTCATAATGTAAAATTTAGATTTTCTTAGATCTTTAAAAGAATTATTCTAAAATAGTTTAACACTTTGAAGCTCTCTATCTTTTTTTAAATGAAAGTATCTACTTTGAGACGCATACGGCTTTAATCAAGGAGAAAATTACGTGAAATATGTGTTTTGTTTAAAAGTTGTTGTACGTATTTGCAACATATATATTCCGATAGACTTCGTCAAAAAAATCAACTATGATTCTTAGGAAACTACACTTTTAATGATTTTATAATTGTTTTTCTCTTTTAGAATATATTTGCAGAATACATGGTACTCTTAATCCATTCTGTTTCGATATATTAGAATTCATAATACTTAAAGAATCCTTAGAATAAGTCTAAATCTTGTTTACAAGTATTTTTCAAAAATTAAAATTATATTTTCCTTTGATCTAATTCTTCCTATATATGCTGAAAATTATGATAAAACATTTACTGTGGCAAATAAATGAGATGAACAGCAGGTAGGTGTTTCGCATTATGCTATGAAATGTGAATATTCTAAGGCTATAAATGTTGGCACGTGTTAAATAGTGCCACATTGTAGTCGATTTATGTTTTTTATTGAAAAATAATCACGATTAGGGGTTCCTTCATGTAACAAAGCTGATACGCATTAAGTCAAAATCCTTACGTTGTCGTGGTGTGGGAATTAGAACTGGGGGCTCTAGCTGGGCTATCGTTCTCGTTACTTGATCGTCACTTAAATTACGAGGTCCGTCTTATTCAGTGGCGCACACAAGGGGGGGAGGTCCAGGGGTCCGGACCCCCCAAAGCCCTTGATTTTTTTTCCAATTGATCATAATTCTAATGTGACATCGTCGATGGTTGTGAATTCCCATCTTTCGATTCACAAAAAGTTTTATGGTTTCACCAGCTGTTCAAGGACAAGTACCACACCCATCGATTGTCCCTGAATATTTACGATCCACAGCTGTGGAATGACCAGTGCACGTGGCTAAGGGCCTTTGTTTATTGTCTGAACTCGGGAAGTGGAGACAGCCAGACGGGTCGCCATAATGGTAAAGTAGAGCCGGTGCCCCATTGACAATAGGCGAAGCCTATCTTAAAATAATCATGTCGTCTTTTATGGTGTTGAGTGAAGGGGATACTAGGAACAGGTGGCGTGATGGACAAGTGTGTCCAGATGTTGGACAAGGAATTATGGTGCCTTGGGCCAGACGGCGCGGGTGTGTTTTGGCGTGTTATGCGCAAATAGGACGAGGGATGTCAAGAGAGACTTTTGTCACCTGCCAATAAGAAGGAACGAGGGGTGTGTTGTGAACACACCCCTGGTATTTAAAAGGGTTCTTTTTTTAGGAGAAAAGGAGGGGAAAAGGGAAAAAGGAGAAGACGGGAGAGAGAGAGAGAGAGAGGAGAGAAAGAGAGGAAAAAGAGTCGGAGAGAGAGAGAGAGAGGAGCCCGCCTTGTATGGAGAAAAGGGCTGAGTCCGGAGATTAGAGTGAAAAAGACGATGAACGCCGGTGGTGTTGAGAAGAGAATAGACTGACTACACCGGCTTGGCATATGGACTGAAGTTATATTACTTCATTAACAATTGTTTAGCAAATAAAAAATTGCTTTTATTTGTATATTAGGCTGTAAACCTTATTTATTGATCGATAGCTACACACGAAGTTGCAGCTAATATATATATATATATGAAATTGGTGGCAGCGGTGTTGATCCGGCATTTAAGTAAACAGATGCCCGAATCCTTAGTTTTAAGTGAAGTGAAAAAAATGCCAGCCGTGTGCGATTGTGATGAAGCGAGTTTAATGACGCCTTATTCCTGGAGTTCCCAGCTGTGAGAAGTGCTGGATACAAATGTCTCTCGTTCCTGCTAGTGATGAAGTGTGTCCGCCTGTATTTTGGAATTGCTTGCTATGAGATGTTTTGGTGGTATCCCCAGCTGTGAGAAGTGCTGGATACATGTGTGATGAAGTGTGCCCGCCTGTATTTTGGAATTGCCTGTTATGAGATTTTTCCTGTGTGTTCTCTATAAATTTGAAGGTGAGTCTTTTCATTGAGATTATTTTCGGGGCAGCAACTGAGTATTGATTTTGTATGTAAAATGTTTTAAATAAGGAATATAAAGACTAGGTAAAGTTTTAGTAAACAATAAGAGACTAGAAGGATTTTAAGTTTTGTATGAAGTGTATAAATGTGCAATATTATTGTTGTGGTTATAGATTTGTAAAACTTAGTATACAGTAGTTATACTTGTTTTGTTGGCACAGTATTGTGAAGGGTATTGTTGTGGTTATAGATTTGTGAAACTCTTAGTATACAGTAGTTATACTTGTTTTGTTGGCACAGTATTGAGAAGGGTATTGTTGTGGTTATAGACTTGTAAAATTTTTAGTATACAGTAGTTATACTTGTTTTGTTGGCGCAGTATTGTGAAGGGTATTGTTGTGGTTATAGATTTGTGAAACTCTTAGTATACAGTAGTTATACTTGTTTTGTTGGCACAGTATTGAGAAGGGTATTGTTGTGGTTATAGATTTGTGAAATTTAGTATATGGTAGTTATACTTGTTGAATTGGAGAACACTGATGTGTAGCTTATTGTGTTTTTTAGATGTGCGCATATGGGTAAAATATAGTTAAGTCTAGGTCTAGTGTATTGTTAGGTTACCTTGAGTCTTTGTGAAATTTTTGTAATGATTAAGTTTAGATTTGGGTTTGTGTGCATTAGTGCATCATGGCGTTTCTGTTAAGAGAAAGAAAAGACGTATTGTTAGAGGTTGCGAAGGAATTAAGGGTAGAAATTGATATTACTTTACCCAAGATAGAATTTAAGAAGAGAATCTGTCAAAGTAAATACTATGACGAAGAGTCAGTTAAATGTTTGTTGGAGGGTATCTTGGCGGAAAAACAGGAAAACAAGGAAAGCGAGCGAGAGACAAGAGAATATGAAGAACGTAAATTAATTAGGGAATTTGAGTTACAAAGACTGAGAGCTCAACTCAGTAATAAGTTAAATGAAAATAAATTGAAGGCAGGGAATAGGATTAACGATCTCGCAAATGTTTGTATTTTGTCAGGAAAACGTACCGCAGAAGTTAGTGAACCGATTAATAAGTGTAGGCCTTTAATTAACCAGGTAGTTAATAAAAGTGTGGAGAATGCCCCGTCTTGTGATTTTGAAAAGGAGAATTGTGACCCCCCAGTGAGAGGGACGAACGTTTTCCCCGTCTGAAGTAAAAAAGGGAGAGGAACAGAAAAAATAATCTATTTAAGATTGTGGAAGGGAAAGAATTCAACGATGTATAGAAATAGTGATTGTGAAGTGAAAATGAAGGCTGGGTTATGTGAAGGAAGGGTCAAAGCTGTGGCGAAGGGTGCACAGCGGGTAATAAATCCGGATAATATTGGAAAGGGGGCTTTTGAATTGAAAGGAGATAAGGGAGTGGCGAACTCTGAAGGATTGATTCGTGAGAATATTTGCGAGGAGAAATATACAATTGGGACGTTAATGGGTTGTAAAAAGCAGTTAACAATGAATCGGGAAAGTTTTCGAAATCATACAATAGCTAAGATAGCAGGGCAGTTAAATGGGGAAAAAGGAAAACGTGTAAAGCAGATGTGCGGAAAGGCTTGAAGACGGGGTTAGCAATGCGATTGCCTCTCTCAGAACCAAGGAGATTTATAAGGATAAGTTAGAGATGGACAATAGGTCTAACATCGGTTCAGAATTTAATTTCGAGATAGATTTACCCGGAAAAAGAGATCGCAGTACCATTGAACGTCTTAATTTAATAAAATTGTACCGTAGAAAGCCGGAATTGGCAAATTTGGTTTATGGAGAATAGCTCAGAAGGAATAGATTCCGAAATTCTCTATTCGGTAAAGCTATTTATGGATATTGACTTTCAGGGTATTTTTAAGGAAAGTTAATTGTATTTAAATTACCGCTTGATCGGAGTAGCTACTTAAGAATGATTAACGCAAAAAGAAAGAAAAAAAAAAAGGCTTCTACCAGATCCTGGGACGATTGTTTTAAGGCAGAAGGATATTAATTTGTTAAGGAAAGCCATTTAGAATCAAAACTTGTTGTTCATCCCAGATGTTAATTAATTCACTACGAGAGGATACAGAGTATCTTTTAGATTTAGGTGTAAACAGGATGGGGCAGTCAAACCGTACTCAGCCCGTTGTTTGGTTAGGAAGAGTGAACCGATACCCGTACCCGCGTATCAAATGTATAAAGTATAGGAATTTGAACCAGGTAACGCGAGCCGAGATTTATTTTTTTTTTTAAAAAGGGAAAGTTTGGTAGAAAAGATCAACGCGGCATCGTGGGTCAATGTACTGGATTTATGGAAGTGGTATTTTCGTCGTTCTCTAATGATGAACTATCCGAAGCACACCACATGCGTTATGAAAGTTGGCATGTACATTATTAAAAAATCGAGGTTTAAGTATCTTTGTGCTTATGATGGATGTAATTTAACGACTCTGATTTTGAGGTTGTTAGAGCAGATTGATGTATCGCGAATGGTCGACACAGACATTCTGATACAAATTTGGAAAAACCATGTAAAGAAAATAGACTTTGTGTTAAAATGGTTGAGTAGGGTTGGGTCGGAAGTCGGACCGACCAAAGGTAAATTAGTGACATGGGCAAGTTTGTTCCGTGTAGACATAATGTAGATTTAGAAAATTCATTGTTGTAATCGAATATTGATAAATTATTCGTACTAGAAATTCAGAACAAATTCAAATAAAAGATACGTGTTGTTTATTTGTTTCTTGGAAATTGTATATGCATTTTCTATGATTAATTCCAATCAAAAAAGTAATATCCAATAAATATACTTTAAAAACCTCGCTTATAGATTTAATTCTTATCAGACATGTTCTTTCATCTTAGACATTTATATCGTGAAAGTCAGTAGAGCCTTGTCAAAAAAAAAAAACAAAAAAAACTGACAACAGGAAAATTACAATAAAATAGCAAATACAAGACTTTGTATGTACTACCTCTTTCTCTCCGAATAATAATGATACTTAATAAAGAGTGTTTTTTTTCAGGTATAGAAGTTTAAGTTGACATTACTTTCCAAGATGGCGACCGATTTAACAGCTGTCAAGTGATTTATTCTTAGTTTGATTTGGCAATTCATCCAAACGATCATCAAGCAAGGCGTCGATTCGTCGAATGGACCCAAAACGAGATTGCCGTTGTTCCCGATTTTCATAAGCGAATTTTGTTTAGCGATGAAGCGCACTTCTGGTTGAATGGCTACGTCAACAAACAAAACTGCCGCATTTGGAGTGAAGCTAAACCACAAGTGTATGTCGAAACACCGTTACATCCAGAAAAACTGACTGTTTGGTGCGCTTTATGGGCTGGTGGAATCCTTCTTCAAAAGCGATGAAGGCCACAACGTTACAGTCAATGGTGATCGGTATAGAGCCATAATTACTAACTTTTTCATTCCTGAATTGAACAATCATGATGTCCAGGTGCTGTGGTTCCAACAAGATGGCGCAACATGTCACACAACTCGTGCCACAATCAATTTATTGAAAGACACGTTTGGTGACCACCTAATTTCACGTTTTGGACCTGTGAATCGGCCTCCAAGATCTTGTGATTTAACACCGCTAGACTATTTTCTGTGGGGCTATGTAAAGTCATTGGTCTATGCGGATAAGCCACAAACACTTGACCATTTGGAAGACATCATTCGCCGTGTTATTGCCGATATACGGCCACAAATGTTGGAAAAAGTCATCGAAAATTGGACGTCCAGATTGGACTACATCCGAGGCGGCCGTGGCAGTCCTATGCCAGAAATCATATTTAAAATGTAATGCCACAAGATTATCTTTCGAATAAAAAAAAAATTCATGTCAATCGAATAATACATCGTTGTTTTATTGCAATTTAAAATTCTATACCTCTAAAAAAACACCCTTTATAATAAAACCTTCTATAGCACAATGTAGAAATTTGATATTTAAATTAGAAAATAAATATTTTGCCAATGATATACAATTTTTGTTCGACGTAGCACTAAAAAGCGAGCAATTGCATTAATAATTAAACAACGTGATGAAACTTTTGGATAAATTGCTTTTCCGATTACTTGAACATCGAAAACGAATTAGTTCGATTATTGGAATTTAGCTCTTTAAAATTAGCATCGCTTTTTTTGTTTCTTTTTTACTTTGAAGCGCGATACAAATTAATACCCCACCTTTTCTTTGTCATATTGTAATTTTTCACCAAGTAAAAACTGAAACTAATATTAACTATGTTCAAAACCGAGGTATTTTAAAATATGAATAACATTCTTTCTACCTTTGCCCATTGAGTTCACATACACACTCACAGAAATATATTTCTTATAAAAAGTAGGAAATAGTTATTCATTACAAATTTGTATAAGCATTTTCATACTTTTCATCGGCTTTTCTTTAAATTTAACCAGTATTGCTAAATGTATAAAAAAATACAACTTATTTTTCTGTATTCTTGAACATTTTGTTTCATTTCTGACGTGATAATTTATAATACGGATAAAAGAAAGACGTATATTATTCAATATAATCCATCCCTTTGAATAATTGGAGAAAAAAAATCACCTTTCATTATAAGAACTTTCAAATAGTAAACTTTATGCTTATACTAATGAAAACTACTGAATTTATGCCAAATTAATTAATTTGGATTTAAATTACTCTTTAAGAGATTTGTAATCCTTTTACCTTTTATTATATGAGATTTCTAAAAAGAAGTTTATATTAAGTGATTTGAAAATGTGTGTGTTCTACGTTCAAGTAAAAAAGAATAATAAATGTATCAAATATAATTTCAACGGGTTTTCATTGCTTTTTTTTAAAGCCCAGCATAGTAAATTTCCAAACAAATGCTTGGTGTAAATCTGAATATGAAAAACTAATATTGTGATCTTTCAAAATGCATTTACGGCAAGTAGTTTTAAGTGCCTGTGAACGATTATTCCTTACACATAGTGATTTTGAATATCCAAACACAAATTTGCAATAAAAACGATAAAAAAACGGTTAAATGAAATTATTCATGAAACAATTGCTCAAATCAGTCTAGAGTTAAAACATTAAAATGCAGCAGTTGGATTCCGTTATAAAATTGGAAAAATTTTCTAAAGTACTCTATTTCCTTCTCTTCATGTTTGGAATAAATCTTAAAGAATATGAAACTATGTCATCAAATCAGGTTGGAAAATCACAAAGAAAAAACCTAGAAAAAGTTTCTCCCTCTGGACACCCACAATCATGACGTTACACCACATTGCTTGTTTATATTTTACTCCTTACACGGATTGTATGACTGTGAAACTTGGACATTTTATATCTCTGGTACACTTGACTTTATAACATTTCTCGTTGTTGTGGACCTGCTCTATATTAGAAGAAAATCATTGCAGTTTCTCATTAAAGACTTCGAATGATTGCCAACAGTAAAAGAAAAAAAACCCAAATATTACAAATGTACCACAATGTACATACTTTTACTACATATATTTGCTTTCGCTGTTGTTTATTTCCTGTACAGTTTTTTCATCTTTAATCATAAGAACAATGTTCTTATGGATTCAGATAACTTCATTCTACGCTGTTCAGGAACTTTTATGAAGGCTTTATCTTGGTTTATATACACTATTTTCATTTGTGTAGCGATGCCTGTTTTCAAGTGTCTCTTTGCGCATGTGTGTTTGCTAATAGAGGAAAAATCTTTGATGATAAAACAATCTTTAGAACTTTTGTTGGAACACAGAACTTTTCACGTTTCTCAAATTCGAAGGCAGAGAAGAATGTTTTGCCATCTCCAAAAACAGACATCAGAAGCGAATGCCATTTTCACCGAAATATGTTTTATATGGATATCGAAAAGTGTTTTTAGATGTTATTTTAGTGCTTATGATCTGTTGAATGAGCCTTGGAATCAAAATAACTGGACGTATAAATGTTTTGTATTATTGGAAGCTGTGTTCCATATTTGTTTTTTGTTAATAGTTATATTTTACGGTGGTCGGGTTTCAGAGATAAAAACTAAAATTCTAGATTCTCTTATTCGACTAGGTATGGTCAACCAGTCAAGAGTAGAGGGAGATGACTATATTGAATACACTCTTTTTTTTTATAAACATTGTTGGAAATTCTGATATGTCTATGACAATGTGGAATATTATGCCTTTAAAAAGGAGTATTGCTATAAGTTTATTAAGTGTTATTGGATCATATTCGATCATTATATTTCAATTAAGTTATCGAGGGTGATTGTAACTTTCATAAAAATGAATTTTTTTTAGACTTGAACTGAATACGATCTTGAACCATTTTTTTTGGAGCTACAGCATGCGAAACACATAGTAAAAGAGATAAACGAACCCTTTATAAAACCGTTGTAAGTATGTATTTATCCCACCAACTTAATTAATCTTTAAATATGTACGGGAGGCTATTTTCCGCCCATGAGATTTCTGCTGCTAGCACTTTGGTTAGCACAACTGATGTTTGGATTTGCCATGTCGTAAGCACGAAGAGAAACCTGTAAATTTCTTAAGTAGCAAGAAAATTGTTCTAAATGAAATACCATTGAATCCAGATGGTGACTATTTTTCGTTCTTGACAAAAAACACATAGATGTCACCGCTTATGCTCTATTAAAGCACATAAGCAAAAATATGTTTGTGTAACATACAAGGTTCCAATATGGGTTGATTCCCATTTTCTGAATTATTGTTGTAAGTAATATACAACATAAATTCTTAAATTTCTGAGTACATAATGTATCTAATTTATAATTTTTTCTGTATATTTTGTTTTTTACTAATTAATTCTTATAAGTATCATGTAATACACTACATAAAGAAATGCAATTCATTACTCATACCTTTGAATGCTCTCAGTGGGTTATGAGAAACATACTTCCCACCAAAAGAAAATTGTCTTAAAAACCAAATTAATTTTAAGTAACAAGCTAAAAGAATTTCTTTTGATGAATCAATCTAAATCTCAAGTATATTTTAACACAACATGACTAGGAAAGGGACAGAATAAAGTTGTAAGCAAAATGCAGTGTACGAAATTGAATGAATTACATCAATTTAAGTCAGTATTCTTTCTGTTTATTCTGTGACAATAACATAAAATTTTTTTCAAGTCAATGCCTTCTTAGATTAATAAGGAAAAACTTTATTTAGCTACTTTTTATTAAATAGTTACATTTAATATAAATATGTAAATACATATAACAGAATCACAACATTAAGTGGTAATAAATTTTATTAATTTTTAAAATGTCGTATTGTCATCCAAAACAATCATGAGTATAAAATTTCAGTTCATCTGAATGCTTTAAAATGTGAGAAAAAAACCTCTTCAAGGTTTGACACAAGTCACCAAAAGGGTTGCTAAATAGCCAAAAATGATGCCAACGTGGCTGTGTTTGTAATTCTTTAAATAGTTAGTTTTAATTAATTAATTTTTATTAATTATAATGAAATTATTGTATTGTCATCCAAAATAATCATGTATATAATATTTCAGCTCAATCGAGTGCTTTAAAATGTATTTTATTAACGATTGAAAATTCCACCCAGATAAATAAATAAGTATAGAGAGAGTGTTAGGTATAATAGTGTAGTCACTATAAGAGGAAGTACTTGAACACAACACGTTTGTTTGAAAGTTACATAAAATATCTAATATTAAAAACAACGAAAACTTTAAATATCGAATAACTAAGAAAAATGAAATAAAAAGACAGAAAAAAAAAGACATTTGGCAGAAATAATTGTAATTGTGCTTATGTAATAATAACGATTTCCAAGCATTACATGATAAATAAATTATTCAAATGTAAATTCGTATTGGAACTTGATGTATCATTGAGTAAGTAGTAGTTCGAATTTATTATGATTCGAACATTTTTCGCTTGCAAGTGATGGGAGGTCGCCGGTCCCCAAGTTACAACGGCAAAAGCTTGTACATTTGCCCGGGCCACAGGAAACGGATTTTCATGAATGTGGAAGGGGGTGCTCAGGTCAACGGACTCTATGGCGGGCGATCTGGCACAGCTTGTTGGCCAATCGGAATTGTAAAATTTACCGCCAGAACTTTGAAGCGGATGATTTTCCTGTGGTGGTCAACCACACGGGTGGGCGCGCGAATTCTTGGGGCTTTACCCTCTCGTCCGCCGAAACCTCCACAGCCGGAAGCGCACTTGCTACCCGAGGTCAACTCCCGTCGCTCTCTCTCTTTCAAAAGCTAAGTATAGTATTCAGTTATGTGTCACTTAATTTAATCTTATTGTTTAATAAATTAATTGTTACTTTAAAGAACCGGTCAGCCTTCTTAATTTAGTGCAGTTTCTCAAACTTTCAATACTGGCGCCCTCAATCATCATAATTTTTATCGCGCCCCTTTATACATTACTACTGCACGAATGTAATAATGCACTTTGACGATAAAGTTACCATAATGATCCAATTATAAACCATACAAATTAATAGCATAAGTATTACAGTTTGTGTATACTACTTTTTGCAAAATAAATAAATTAAGTAAGCATTAGGCTTCTCGCCAAACTTTCACTACTGGTGAAT
>BMAU01006610.1:0-13978 GCA_019973935.1 Trichonephila clavipes
ACCCCACCTCTGAGGGCGAACCCTATAGAGAAAAAGAGAGGCTGAATATCTGATCTCGCTTGCGACAGCAGGGGGGGGGCGAGGGATAAAATTCCTCCTAAAGCGCCGGAGTGAACCAACATCCAGTTCCGCCCCTGGACCGCTGCAGGGGGGGGGGGGGGTGAACAAAATTTCTCCGAGTAGGAGTGCGCCAGAATGACATGGACAGCTATCAGCACGAGATGGGACATCCTCCCCTATCGCCCAAGCACGCCAAGATTCAAACCCCACACAACACTTCCAAGCGACAAAATGACCCCCAAAAAATAATTTGCATGACAACTCCAAATCAAATTTTAACAGAAAGAAGGAGAGGGGGAAAATTACAACAAATCAAGCGCATTTATGAAGTCCAATGCTCTAACATGCTCTACATGTCCACAAACAAAATCGATATAACCAATACTTATTCCCCAAACACAACATCGCTCCAACAGGAGTGATGGGAGGTCACCAGTCCCTAAAGTTATAATTGCAGTTTTTACATTTGCCCTGTTTACAAGAAACGGAATTCGGTGGAATGCGTCTTTCTTACCCCACTTCTGAGGGCGAACCCTAGCAAAGGGTGATACGTTCCCACGCCTGGAAGGGGCATTGTACCCATAAAATATCGGGGTGTGTCATTAGAATTTCCCGCGCTTAAAATGTCATTGACCGTGTGAGGTAACCATGCGCCGACTCTGGACCAATCAAAAGAAATTAAGCGGACGAGGTAAAGAATCCGCTCTAGTATATCGGTGCAAAGAGGACGCCAAATAAAAACGGGATGCACCCCGATTTCACACACACTTCCAGATTCCATCGACCAACCAATCACCGCCATGCCACAAAGCAAAATGAAAAACCCCACCTTCCCCAAGCACAACATCAAATCTATCCAGACAAGGGATTGAGGACTGTGTTACAGTCCAGACGCCCAAAAACCAATCGTCCAATCGTCCAAAAATTTCACACACACTTGGGACCCAGAGACTCAACATGGACCCAGGCCTGGAACTGGACTCCGCGGGGCTTCGAGTGGCGACATGTTTTCACTCCTTTCAATCCTCCCTTTCTCAAAAGCTAAGTAGAATTTTGTTATGCAACTATTTGTAAATTAACCCAAAATTAATTATGTTAAAATAAATTAATAGTTATTTAAAGAACGGCCTTTTAATTTAGTGTACTGTTTTATTGTCTTTAAAGGATTTAGTGTTTGAACTTAAGCTATGGTGCGATGTTACGTTAAGAACCTCTAATTTTAGATAATGGATATATAGAAAATAAATTAATCATTTAAGTTAAACAAGCGTCGCATCAATACTATGAGTGAAGTTAAATGTAAAGGCTATGTGAATAAAAACTTAAACTTGTTTTAATTAAAGGGGAAAAAGGTGAGACTCAAACTATTTTATAACAGGTATATTTATTAAATTGTACATAAACTTAATTTATTCTAATGCCATTGCCTATTCTAATTGAAAAGATATTAATTAAAAACGCGCTAAGAAGCGTGAATCGTCTGCATTTTTGTAACAATAAAGACCGGGTTTGGCCAGTTTGGCTGAAAATAAATTTTCGACGCCAACTTACGTCTTTTTTAATTCCTGCTATTAGCTCACCATCTCTATACATATTTTATTTGTTTGTTTGTTTGTTTTTTATTTATTTATCTTGGAGGAATTTTCAATCGTTAATAAAATACATTTTAAAGCACTCCATTGAGCTAAAATGTAATGTACATGATTATTTTGGATACAATAATTTGATTATAATTTTAATTATAATTAATTATAATTAATAAAAATTAATTGATTGAAACTAATTAATTAAAAAAATTACAAATACAGCCACGTTGGTGAATTATGTCAAAATTTGAAAAGGTTTTTTTCTCACGTGTTAAAGCATTCAGTTGAAAGGAAATTTTATATACACGATTGCTTTGGATGACAATACGATACTTTAATGATAATTAATAAAAATTAATTACCACTTAATGTTGTGATTCTGTCATATGTATATACATATTTATATTAATTGCAACTATTTAATAAAAAGTAGGTAAAATAAATTTTTCTTGGTTGATGGAATTGATTTAAAATTTTTTTTATATTACTTGTTTATAACAATAGCGTTGTTACAACAATGCAGGTGAATGTTGAGTTGCATTTTTTGAATGTTTTTAATTAATATATTTTAACTAATTGTGATATCGGACCGATTTGTGAATCTAAACCATTCTCGAATTTACTTGAACCCATACAAAAATTTCATCGTAATCGATCCAGCCGTTTAGGAGGAATTTAGTGACAAACACACACGCACAGAAGATTTTTATATATAAAGACTAGCTCAAATACTTAAACTTCATTACACTTGTGGCAGTATTTAACAAGTAAATTAATTTGATGTTTTATTTTCCCTTGCATCTATATAGCCGAGAACATTTTTTCCGCATCGATATGTTTTGAAATTCTAAAAAAAAATTATTCCTTCTATTATGCATAATTAACTATCAATAATTAATTCATTTAAATTGAATAACACAATACATTAAAAATAAGATTTTCAAGTCAGCTGTCAGAAACATCAGTTTTGGGGAAAGGGTTTGGGTTTTTGTTTTTCAGGGGTTTTGTTTTATGTTTTTGGGTTTCAATCAGGTTTGGGTTTTAGGGTTAAGTCTTGGTTGTGTGAATATTCTTAAGCACAAACTTCTAAATTCTAAGAAAGACATGGCATCTGTTTTTAATTCCAAAAAATCAAGCTAGTGTGATCTTCCAATCAATGAATATTTTGAGAAAATCATCTGAGATTCATTCTCTAAAATGACGCATTGAAACTCTCATTAAAAACAAATTATTCCATCATCTCGTTTACCATTTTTTTTTTCTTGTCAACTCTCTGTTTAAAATTTTCTTCTGTGATATTATTTTTTTGTGCAAAATAATCATCGCACCCAAACTGTGAACATGAAAAAAGCTTCCATGTTGCTTGTACCGGTACCGGACTGGGCGATGCGGCCCATTGCTCTAGGTAAATGTATCTGATTGGTTTTTGTTATACTTTTACTGATATAAGTTTATTACATTTTCTCTTAATTGCTTTGAAGTTTTCAAAAACATTGCAAACATTTCACTTATCATTGTAATTTGTGTAAAATTTAGATATTTTTTAAAAAAATATTGTGATTTAAATGTTAGTATTTATCGGTATTAATTCCTAAAAAAACAGGCACAGTGTTTTAGTGTAGTATTTTTTAAAAAAATTACTCGAAAAGCGTGTTCGGATACCTTAAATACATGGGATTCAAAATAGTACAACCTGTTAAATAAGATCTAAACATCGTCGTCTGTCTGTGTCTCAAAATTACGAGACGAAATTGATTGTGTTTACTGCAAACATGCTTCTCATCAGGCTGAAATACAAGGCAGCAATATTTAATACAAAAGAGAGGGAAAACTAAATATAATATATTAACGTTGGGAAAAAATCCCAACTATTAATTAGGAAATCTCTGAAACAGAAAATATTTTTATTTTATTTTAAATTTTCATGTTGTGTTTCTCTCAAAATGAATGTTATTTTAAATTATGTTTCATTTTAATATGTTTACTGACAAGAAACGAATCGAAATCTGTGTGTAGATAAATTTAGTACACATATTTTCATTTTCATGTTAGATGTGTCAAAAACAAAAGGGCTATTTTAAATAAAACAAAATTTATTTAAATAGATATAAAAATTTCTTACAAGACTTATTCTTATACATCGAAATCAATTGAAACATTTTTTCATTTCATATGCTTGTAGTAAAACAGTGATTTTGTAAAAACATATATACAATACATTCTTGAACATAATGTATGAATTTCATAGTCTCCAAATCTGTTGAAAAAATAAATAATTTAAAAACAAGTAATATATTTTAAAATTCTTCTCAAAACATGGACAAAATTATTCTTAAAAGGATTATTTATTTTTTACTGACATATATATATATATATATATATATATATATATATATATATTGAAATCTTCCATAAACGCACATGTCTACTTTATAACAAAGCATTATATTTATAAAACATACTCTACATTGCCTATAGTATTGTGTGCAAACTTTTGTTACATTTCTTATAGGAATGTATTGTTTAAATGAAAAGATATCTCGCTTTGAAACAAAACAAACTCTGTGGAAAAGAAATATTTGTGAATGTATTTTAGCAAAATATATAAAAAATGTATGTCTGTTTTAAAATTACAAATGCTTAAAATCTAAATGTACGAGGATCAATCCAGAAAATAAAATAAAATAATCCAATTACAAAAAAAGAAGAATGAAAAGCAAAATATTTATTGAAAGAAAGAAATATCCAATTATGTTACATATCGGAATAATACTTCACTTTTCTACATAAGCACCTCTTACTTTTAAAAACAAAGAAATTGAATTGATAGTCTTAACGAAAAACATGAAAAGTTTTTTTTTAATTAGGGGCAATTTAGGGAGCTACTCTAAAGAATGGCACATCTTAAAATTTTTCTGGAGTCTGTAAAAGAGAGAAACCTTAACACAAACCCGTTAACTGCGACATATATTTCAGAAAAACGGACCAAAAATGAAAATTTTTTTGGCTGTTTAATTTTATTCTTTACATTATTATAAAAGTTAGGAAATGGGGTTTATATTACAAAAATAAAATTTAAATGCAATAACTACTATATTTATTATTTTTACATATACATAAAAAAGTAAGGGTTACGCACACATCTTATTCAATTAAAGCAAATTAAACAAAATTTTATATTATATTATAATATAACTAGTATAATATTACATAAAAACTCATCAAAATTATTTTCAATACATAAATTTTATAAATTTTCTACAGTTTGGTCAGTGGCATAACGGAAAATACTTGGGCTCTCCTGCAAAGTCAAGTTTTGGGCCCCCAAGATGGATTTTAGGAAGGGTAGGTACTTGGTGGCAGTCAGGCTTTGGGGCCCCCTAGAACCCTGGGCCTCCCGCAATGCGGTATTTGCGGAGGTGTACGTTGCACCACTTAATATGATATATTTACTACACACAAGACCATACCACACTTATTGCAATTAACTCTTACCACTAACGCCATCTATTAGGAAAATAAAGAATTTAGAATCCTAAGTTAAATACGCCCTCAACTCAGGCTTCACAAAATATAAACATTAATTTTCCTCCTGCCCGAAGTCAGTTCGGGCATCTCAAATACTGCACATAATACTTGCCTGAAATGTATTCAGGTGACACTGCCAAGGGGTTAAATAAAAGACCTTCTTGGACCTCTTAGAAGACGTTGTGGAACCCAAGGGCTTCTTTGATCACAGTTTAAAAACCAATTGACTTGAGAGATTAACATCAGAACTAATTCACTAATTCAATTACAATTAATAATATTGGCAATATATGTACCTTGAATTTATCATATACACCTAAGAACCCCAAAATACTAGGAACACCAACTCAATAACACGTTGCACCATTTTCTGCCTGCAAAACGACAGCAACTCATTTTGGCTTGTATACGAAAAGTTCTGGTTGGATGACCGTAGACAGGTTTTGCCAATTATCCAAGCAGTGGCCTCGTAAATTTGAGATATTCCGGCGTGAAGGTGTTTGATCTATGAGCTATACTTCTCTATGAATTCCCAAATGTGTCTTATCAGATTTAGATGCACCGAATCAGGTGGGAATGATCATAATTGGAATTTGTCTTTGCTCCTCGAACTCTTATAACACAATTCTAGCCTTCTGATATGAATGCTGTCCTGCTGGAAGATTCCATTTTCAGTTGAAATAAAAAAACGCCTTAAAAGGAGGAAGAAAAATTCCATAACTGATCCGCATTTATGCTCAGATAGTCTACAACTTTCACGGTCCCTTCTATCAGAACTAAGGATCCTAGAATCCACCATGAGAATGATCTCCAAAGCACAATACCACCATCCCAGTCTGTGTGCATGGAAGGAGCAACAGTTCCACAGTGGAAGACGGCACACCCACCGACTTCCTTTTACTTATTTATGGTCAAATCCCAATGTTTCTGAGCCCACTCTAGGCGTAGTTGGTAATGGCGCTTGGACAACAGAGGCCCGCGAATGGGATCTTTGCTGTGCATCTTCATATTCAACAGTACCCGCCAAAATGTATGTTTCAAAACACTTGCACTTAGACCTGCAATGTGCTGGGCTGTGAGCTGAGTCACTGCCTCGCACCTATTTTATTTTACAAAATGGGACAATATCAAAACGTCCTTTTTGTGATGATACATGGACGTTCAATATGGACGCTGAACTGTATGCTGCAAAACACTTGGTCTTGGACCTGCAATGTGTTGGGTGACCAGCTGAATGGCGCCAATTTTATTTTACCAAGCGGGCCAATTTCCGAGCCCCCCTTTTTATGACACGTGGATTCAACATGTACGTATCCACTTCTGGTTTAACCATCATTTATCCACTTTACATAAATACCAAAAACAGCATAATACGAACAACCTACCAGCCATGCTATTTTGGAGATAATTGTTCTGAGTCTTAGGGCCATTACAATCTTCCCTCTTAGACTCCAGTCGACTTTCCTCTCAGTCGCAACAGCAGGCACATGAATGATAGCTTGCCTTCTCCAGCAACAGTTAAGTACCATTCTTTCTTAAACACATGATTTCCATGTCATCTAGACGAGTTCATGGATAAATGGGGGGGGTCATAATGGTTTGGCTCGATGGTGTACATTTAATTGAAGTATTAATGATTTTTAATAAGAAAAAAATTCCCAATATTTAAACCAAATAACCCGTTAAAACTCTCCTTTTAGTGAAAAAAAATTTTGAGCAAAATATCATTCATCTTACCTTTTAAAAAATTATTTCCTATTTTGCCCTAAATATTACCAAATTTCACATTTAGGTTGAGGACTCATAGCGCTTTTAGATCGACAGTTGAATTCCTTTGCAAAATCTTCAGAATTAGACAATGGTCCAATTACCCTATAAGAAAAATTTAAGAGATGCAATTGCGAAAAAATAACATTCCTAGATTCACCACCGACATTTTTGTTCTCACTTTTCCAGAAGTTTAATGTAGTGTTTATAATAAAACATGAAAGGATTTTGCTTCGTACATATTATAAATTTTTTAGTGGTAAAGTATCTTTTTTAGGGCTTCTTTACATTTTTAATATATGGATATGTTTAAAAAACAAGACTAAAAATATTAATAGATTTACAAAATATACATTTCTGTTACAGAAGCAATAAAGGCTTTGACAAAAATAGAATAGTGATAGTATGATACAGCATTTTTTAAATAGTGTAATACAGTACTTTTGAAGAGTTGACACATGAGAGGAAATATCATCTGCATTAAAATATTAATAAATAAAATGAGATATACCTATACTTTGGCGCACTGTGAGTGTCTGTCAAAGCAGCGAAACGTAGCTTCTCTGGCGTGCTTACAGAACATTCTGACTGTGCATATGCCAAGAAGAACAATTGGTTGTGAGTGAGATGAACTCCGGGCAATGGAAATTCCTTGTGATTCTCAGCAACCCATTTCTGGTAGGCCTGCAAAAATTATATATTCAGAATGGAATTAATTTATTACTACGATTGTTATGGATTTTAACATATTGGGTATATTCAATACGACGTCTTAAGGTTGATTTTCTTAGCCCCAAGTCCGCGGGCGCTAATGTGCCCATGAGATTTACATTATACTTATAGAAATGAAATGTAAGTTAGAAATTTATTGTACTGGCAACACTGTTTTGTTACAACTAGTACTGGTAACACTGTTTTGTCTTATCAGTTGCTATTGCCATTGAAGACCCTTGCTTTGAATGTGTCCCAAATTTATTTATTAGTCACCTTCAGAAGCTTTCGGAACATTATTGAAAGTAGATTGCAAATATTCTCGATTATTGAGCCAGTAACTTCATTTTTTGAAAACCCATTCAAAAACCTCAATTTAAAATTCCTGAAGTTTCAATTTCCGTGGGGAAACTTATTCCGGAAGAAGCATCTTCAATTGAAGATGATATTTTAAATATTTAGACTGATACTGTATTAAAATCGTGCTGACTTAATGAAAGTAATTGGCATCTAGAGAGAGCCGAAGATAAAAAATATATCCTCTTTTGGGAGAAAGAAACTTACAAATTAAATCCTGTTTCGGTTCCACATATTTATGTGAATTGTTGCTTTCAAAACTAAACGCAATTAAAAATCTCGACTTAAAGTTAGCAAAATCGAGTTAGCAACATCGGGAATATTATCTTATACACCTGACTTTGCATAATATCCAATGTCAAAACTCGCATTAAATGGATCTATTTTGAATCTTTTGTTACCTTTTTAGTATAGGATATTGTTTATGATGCGTATGATTGCAATAAAATAGAGGATTATTAAGAATTTTCTTTGAACTGCACCTCCGAAAAATTTCCTGTTTGTCAGATATGCCCAGACGAGGAATAAAGTTAAGAAAGGTTCTTATGGTCTTAAGGTTCTCAGAGGATTTATTTTTTCCTCTAGAGCTGAAAATATAAACAATTTTCGTCTAGATATAATTCTTTAAAATTAAATAATTCGATTCTTTTACACATTTTTATAAAGGTATGAGGTTTCAAAAATGTAAAATGCTTAAAATATAATCATAATTTTGAAAATTATATAAGCGCATGAAAATAAGAAACTTTTCAGAAAGAAATATTAAGTAAGTTTTACGTAGCGCATGGTGGTTTTTTTTTCTAGTAACTCTAATTACTCACAATACGTGGATTTATTAAGTCAAATATGTCCTTATTACACTGTAGCATGTTATGTATACCGAATAAAAAGTAATGCTTTCTAAAAAATAAAAAAAAAAATGCATTTCTTAATTTTTTAAAAAAAAATTTCAATATTTCTAAAAAAAAGATATATATAATTAGAGTTTAAGGAGCATGATAAATTTTTATAATTCCATAAAATTTTATACATCACACAAAGGCTACTATTTTAGAAAATACTACCTGGTATACCCGTTCTTTGCACAGGTAAATTGAAAAATTAAACAATACAGATAGAAGGTTACAGAAGTTTTTAAATGAGTTAATTTTACTTCAATTACAATGAACTACACACACAAAAAAACCCATTTTGCATATCTCAGCCATATTTGTTAAATTTTAAGTCTGTAGGTCTATAGCTGATAAAAAAATGATTTTTTTATTTATAACGCCGGTAACTGTCTTGTGGGTTGATTTTTGAAACCACCTTCCTATGCTGATCTCTAATCTGCAAAAGTAACACATTGTTACAAATTGTGTGTAATGAACCTATAAAATAGTGTAAAAAATTTCTATCTGGATGTGTAATACGTTAATATTACTTTCTTTTGTATATATTTTATGTTAAAATTGTAATATTGTTATATAGAATTAACTGTTTATTCTTAACATTGCTCCTTACATTACAATGGCGATCCAATGGAAATATAGGGGCTGCAGTAGCCCAGTGGTCAAGGTATCAGATCATGGCAGGCGTGTCATGAGTTCGAGCCCAGTACCACTAAAAACCCGCCGTGTAGGGCAGCGATGCACGCCAAATCTCTCGAGAGATGAAACGTCCTCCCGTTGGTGTGGTGAGGTAGTTAGGAGAGGGGGGGTGCCAGCTCAAGTATCGTCCACGTCACTTGACCATGGTTCAAAATTACGTGGTCCGTCGCCAAAAGCCCTCGTGTAGCTGAACAGTGTGACGTTAATATTCAATCAATCAATCAACCTTCCTCGAAAAATGTCCTCCTACCTGTCCTCCTTTTCAAAATTTTAAGCGGCCACGGTAGCCGAGTGGTCAAGGTATCGGATCGTGGCTGGGCTTGTCATGAATTCGAGCTAGTTCCACTAAAGACATGCCGTGTAGTGCAGCGATGCACGTTAAATCTGTAGAGAGCTCAAACGTCCTCCCATTGATGTGGTGTGGTATATATGGGAGGGGGGTGTCAGCTCAGGTGTTGTCCATGCCCCTTGACCATGGTTCAAAATTACGTAATCCGTCGCCAAAAGCTCCCATGTAGCTGAACAGTGCGACGCTAATATTCAATCAATCAACCAATGGAAATATAGCCAAATGTTGATATCTTTTTTGCGACCATGTTGTTAACCTGACTATTGATGGAACGGTGCAGCAGCTGATATGCTGTAGAGCCACCTGGTAGGGAGCTGCAACAAAGAGGATAGCGCACAAAAACTTCCTCCGCAAAAAAATACACATACATGACAATTTTCATAGTGATCGGTTGAACGGTGTTGGAGTTACGCGATTTCATATATGCAAACATCCATTTATATATAGATAGGTCATGCGCAACGTAAAACTTATTTAATATTTTTTACAGAAATGTTTCTCATTTTCATGTGCCAAATATTTCTGTGCCTTTATTCTCATGGGATGTTGCCCCAATGAGCTTACTTTATAATTTTTTAAATTATGATTATATTTTAAATATTTTACACTTTTTTGAAACCTCATTCCTTTATAAAACGTATGTAAAAGAATCGAAGGATTAACTTTAATCCTAAAGAATTATATCTAGTCTAAAATTGTTTTATTTACAGCTCTCGAGCAAAATTGACATCCCTGTGACCCCTTTTAATATTTTTATAGTCTATACACCTCTGCCCTCCTTTAAGTAGACAGCATATAGTTTTAGTTGTCAAATACTAACACAAATGATAAGCCGTAATAAATAAATGTGCGTGATTCATGATCTCACAAACTTAAGCACAAACTGACTGCTATCTTTCGATTTTATGATGGTGTGCTTTTTTAAGGTGGTATGCTTAGACTTAGGCCTAGATGCGAACGATAGACATAACATAATAATGTAGCCTTGTTAATGTTGTCAGCTCGTATATATAGTTCGATATTCCCAGTTTTCCAGAGAATATGTCCGGTATCAACATTTGACAGTTAAAATTATTCCTGTCATATTATTCAGGCCAAGTTGAGAACGAGAAGAGGCCCCCTACCGATTTAGAGGCCCAGGGCCCGGACTCAGCTTACCTATGCTTTAAAAGGTTTCTGGATACCTCTCGTAAAGTGTCTTAGGACTTTTTGAATATGCTGTGTTAGATGTAATATGTGTAGATACACATATTTACTAGCACTTGGTGTTAGAAAGCATGACAGTGAGTGAGTTTTTTTTATCATTGTTGCAGTTTAAAGCATTGCGTGGTTTATTTGGGTCGGGATTCAGAATTTTGAAGCGCAGAGATGGGACTTAGACGACACCCGAGCTTGCACTCAACCCTTCTAACCTCTACCCAACGCAAACATGAGATCTTTCACCCACAACAGATTTAACATGCATCAGCCTCTTTACATGGCGGGTCTTCAGTGGCATCAGGACTCAAACCCTTTACTCGACATTGCCGGTCACGAGATCATGACCACGACCACTAGACTACTACAGTAACGAAAGTATAATAATATCAGTAAAACTAATGCATTTAATAAGCAAAAATACATAGACAAGAAAAAATTCCCTCGAAAATTCTAGGACATGCATAACAATCCTTACTTATATAATTCAAATAAATTTAAGAAGAGTAAAAAATATATTATGTGTATATATGTTGAATTTAATCGAATGTATGTAATATCTTTTTATGTAAACTTACTTGATATGCCACTTTTAAACCACCGCAATCAGCCAGGTTTTCTCCAAGGGTTGTTTTTCCATTTAACTGGATAAAAAAAACATTTCACGTTAACAGATTAATTGGTGACTATAATAAGTTTATAAATATACTTCTAAACTACTGACAGTTTTCAGAATGTACACTATTGAAAAAAATCAGGCTATTTAATCTGATAACTATAACGTAAAACTTTGCATCTATAGTGTAAAGCAGGGGTACTCAACCTTTTACCCCGCCGGGCCACATACAAATGATAGATATTTCACGCGGGCCGCATACGCAAGACAGGTATTTTACGAGGGCCGCAACATTCGGATATTGGAAAAAACACACTATAAGATCAAAGGAACATTGGAAAAAGCAAAATTGGTCAAAATATTAAAACTCATTTTTGGCTTTTATTTTAATATTATATTAACTTTTCGATCAAACGCACACACAAAAATATTTATTTTTATGTATTTTTACTGAGTTATTGAATAATTTTTATTTTCTTTCATTCATGATCAAAAGCCTCTTACTTACATTATACTATTAAAAAACAAATTGATAGTAAAATTGATATATTTGATTGCTTGATTTATAAAATTTCTCGCTAAATTTTTAGCACATTGTTATCCAGTAACTAAATTTCTTAGTGCGATGGACCACGACTGGGCAACTCAGAAAAGGCTGGTGGGCCGCAGTTTTAGGATCACTGGAGTAAAGTTTAGCAGAAAACTGAAGAAGAAAAAAATCCGTATGCAAATCAGCGTTCATGAAATCAAAAGCCAGAAAAAGGAATCGGAATTTCGTAGGATATGTTGTTTTTCGTTGTCTCAGTGGTGAAATTCAACCTTTCAACTGTTGTTTTGAGAAAATGCGACTGACCTATTATAGGGAAACTGGAATCCTGAAAAACATAAAGAATAGCAGCGGACGCGGTAGGAGTGGCAAGAAATGTCGTTTCAAAACTATGGAACCAAGAAACATGGCGCATTCGAAGCCAGCCAGAACATATTCGTTCACGTGCTACCTACAGCAAATGACCGATATATCCTGTTATCCAGACAGAACAGCCAATGCGACGCACATTCAAAGACAGTTTCTTTTGGCAACAGGACAAAGTGTCTCACACAAGCTAAACAATCCGAAATAATTTTCATGCGGGTAGTCTGTGTACATATAAGACAGCATTGTGTATTTCTTTGACAGCAAAACAATGGGCGACTGGAAGAAAGTGGGTTGCTGAACATCGAGAATTTATGCAATGTTATTGAAGTCAAGAGCTGTTTACAGACGAGTCCTAATTCAGTTTAGAGTGTCTGGAATCAGTATATGTTGCCGTACTCACCTACATATCATTCGGAATGGAAATTTAAAGACTCAAAGGGGTATATAAACTGAGCCCCATGTCGTACTTTATGCGGCAGACATCGTTGATTCCTTTTTTTAAGGCAGGATAATGCCAGATTTCATATAACTTGTTTTGTGGAGAAAGATTTTGAAGCAGAAACAATGCAGCCTATGGAGTGGTCAGCATGCTCTGCTAATTTTAACCCGATCCAGTGTTTGTGATACATACAGACGACGCGTTGCTGCAAAACTAAGGCTTCATGTTACTATCCAAGACATGGAGATCCCGTTTCATCAAGAGTGGGACAATATTCCCCAAAGTTTCATCGGTTACTTCATCGCATCCATGCATAACAGGTACTTAGCAGCTTGGGAGGAACCACGCAGCGTATTAAATATCCTGTATCACTTCCAAACAGTCCGTGTTTTTGTTATTTACATGTTGTCCTGAAACCTGGTTTCATGTTCTGTATTCTACTTCAAAGAATTAAAGTTTCCATATAATTAATTTTTGATTCTTCTCTTCTATATGGAGTTATGTTACTCTTGTATTCTCCAAATAGCTATCGCACAACGATTTCTTCATTTTTTGCTTTCTCCCCTAATTTTTTTTGAGGAGTGTAATTGCGAAGTGAATAGAATGAAAATTGCAATATATTTACTTATAAATTGATTAAAATTGCAGAAATGATTACTAGCAGTAAATGAAGGGAATAGTATAAATTATTATTACTAATAAATATTGAAATACTATTACATTTTTCACTAAGTAGGCCAATTTATATATAAATCAGTATTTATCAGTTTTTATAACTGTATTAGAGAATGTATCATTATACAATAACAATGCAGTGTATGGTCTATTGTTTCGAAATTGAACGTATTTGGAACGTATTTGGT